>PVIC010011817.1:17296-40844 GCA_004025085.1 Thryonomys swinderianus | reverse complement strand
TTTTTTTTTTTTGAGACAGGGTCTTGCTTTGTAGTTCAGGCTGGCCCTGAGCTCACTATGGTGCCCAGGCAAGCCTTGAACTCGGCAATCCTCCTGTCTCTGCCTCCTGAGTGCTGGGATGACAGGCGTGAGCCACCACGTCCAGCATTGTGGTATGCGGTGTTGATTGTTGGTGGGCGTGAGTCTCCACGCTCAGCATTATATGTGGTTACCAGGGATCGAACTCAGGTCCTTGCGCTTGCGAGGCAGGTGCCAGAACCACCGAGCTAACCCTCCGGCCCCCATAATTCTTTTTGTAGTCACTCCTCTCCCCTTCCCCTTCTCCCTCCATCTCTTTGTTCCCTTCCCTTTTCTAAAAGACCTGTATCCATATTTCTTATTATCTATCTTTTATGTTTGCCCTTTATTTATTTTGACTTTCCCATATAAGAGAAACCATGTGATATTTAAACTTGTCTATCTGATTTATTCCACTTAACATTATGGTCTTCTGGTGCATCCATTTTCCTATAAATGATCCAACCGTATCCTTTTCATGCAGAATAATACTCCATTATGCATAAATGCCACATTTTCTTTAATCATTATGCACAACTACCTTTTTTATGGTACTGGGGATCAAACTCTGGCCACACAACTACTTTTTGTAAGTACACAATTACCTGGTTGCATCTGAAAACAAATTCAGAGGCATCAGGCCGCTGTGTGCCTGTCATGGTTAGCTGTACTTTTCACGTAGCAGAGGATGCCTACTAATTTCATTTTTCAGAATGCTGCAGGGCTCAGTCAGTTTGCTTTATAGAAAGACTGGAAAGCATTGGTTCATCCGGAGGGGTTAGATAAGTGGTGAGAAAACTGCTTTCCTGTGGAGTTTTCCAAGTGTATTGTGGTTTTGAGTTTGAAGCTAGGAATCACTACAGCGTGAAGATGCTGCATCACAGGACGGGGGATGCTCTTCCGAGGATGCTTTTAGGTTCCAGATCTTTACCTCTGTGACATAAATAAAGGTCATGGAATTTGCATGATGAGTTACTGTGACTTCAGGTTCAGCATTGTCTTGTGCAGGAATTCTCTCTCAAAGTGAGGCACATTTTAATCATTCATCCCCATCTTCATTGTTAATGTCTTCTTTGAATTCAGCTATTGAGTCACTTTCACTGCCAGGAAGAGCCTTGGACTGATAAAGCTTCTAAGAGAAAGAAGAAAAAGTGGAGTTTCCCCAAACAGTCCTATTCTTCATGTCCTGGCACTCCTTAGAGCTAAACCTGGGTTTGACCACGTTAGTACTAAATGAGAACAATCCAGAAACTTTGAGGATCTACGATGTTACAGGACCATGTTAACTCCTGGGGACACAACAGGGTACTAATAAATCGGGGGCTTACTGAAAAATATTTATCAGCACACCACTGGTCTGTAGTTTCAGACTAGGCCGTATCTAACGGTAGCAAGTTTTAAAACAGAGGAACTTAATGAAAGGCTCAAGAGCAGTAAGAATGGAGCAAGAATGATTCTGATGGAGGGAGTTGTGGGAAGCACTTGGGAGATTCCCTATCCCTGGGCTGGGTGTTAGAGGGGGAATACCTGCTCCCGAAGGAGGATGGGGGTCAGAAATATCCAGGAGTTCCCACACCTATCCGTGCCTTTTTACTAAGTATTCCACAACCACTCAAATAGTCCTCTCACTGTGGACTTTGATCAATGTGAATATTTGGAATTTAATAATGGACAGTGCTTTATTTAATTGAGAACTCCAAGCAGCTGCCAGTTAGTTGCAGTGTGTAGAAAGAATGATAACCAAATTCTTCTCCTGGGCTGTGTTTATGAACTGTAGGTTTTTAGTGATGATTAGACTGAGGAAAACTAGTAGCCAAACTTTATTAGTTGTAGACTTGACCAAGTCGATTTATTATCCTCATTTTATAGTTAGGTAAACTGAGATTTAAAGAATTTTAACTTCCCCTCAATTTATCTATCTAGTTTGCTGCTAAGATGCAAGACTATTTTTATCTACTTTTATTCATGCTGATAGTGACACTGGGTGACTATTGACCTAAGATAGATTTCCATGTATCTGTGTTATTTATTCTTCCTATAAACTAAATTAATCAAATTCTACTTGGCAATATTTCAAAACAACTTATTTATGTAGATAAAGAGAAAGTACTTTTCTCAAGGGTTTGTGGGTTAATTTTTATATGAACACTTTCTAGAAGGATGAGGAATCAGGTAATTAACTTACTGTGTTACTGCTACATTTCTATGTAATAAATAAAGTATGTTATTCAGAGAGAAAAGTATCAAGTGAGAACAGGGAAAGGGTCGAAGGGCTGCACAGGGTGTTGTCAGGGCCTTGCACTGATTGTTGACCTGAGGCTTCAAATGACATTTTCTTTTAGTTTTGGGCCATTTACTGCCTTTTCTTAATGTGATGATCATCACCCCAGGACTTGGACCTACTGGGAAAGAAGATTCATCCTCAGAGGCTAAGATGATCGCGTGGCCACCCTGTGATGAGGCAAGTCAGGCATCGGGGGAAGTTCCCACCCCGGGAAGCTGGAGGGTCAAAACATCCTGTGGGCTCTCCCGACGACTCGGATCCCTCTTCATGCAGTCTGCTCGCCTGTGCTGGGGCAGGAAGGTCTGTTGCTCGCCTCTGATATTCATAATGCTCCACAGGACCCTTTTTAGGACAAATAAAATGAAACACAGTGGGCTGACTTATGACAAACAAATATTCATGTGGAGCATGAGGATTTTTTTTTTTGGTGTATATTTATATCAGCTGTCTTTGGTTCCAACAGGAAAATCATGTTCCCTGAATACTTTGGGAGGAGAATGTAAGAGGAGCATGAAGGACAGTTGGAACATATAGACTCAGGCTCACACAGCTGCCATGTCTCCAGTAGAGACAGATTTATTTATTCATTTACTCCCTCTTGCAATCCATAGTAACGAAGCTAACACCAAAGCCAGACATCCTGGTCGCTCAGGCCTGGGGAGATGTCAGAAGATTTCATCTCTGTCATCACTGAGTACACAGAAGAGAAGAAGAAATAAGGAGAAAGTAAGTCAGCAGTAATACTGTTTGGTGTTCTGCAGTAGAAACCTGGCAAAATGTGACATGGACATAAATGAGTGTCATGAGCCAGCGAACCTAAAGTTTCCAGAAGGAAGCAGAATGCAAGCCCAGATCTGAAATATGAGTCAAGGTGACACAGGAAGAGCGCAGCGGGAAGAAGGAAGGGTGGAGAGCTGTGCAAGGGAAAGGAATAGAGTGATACTCACTTGGAATAAGGTTTAATTCATGAGATTGGCTGAAAGTTCACTTTTATCACTAACCTTTGTGAGTCCTTGCAAAGCTCCACGTTGCGTGTTAGGAGCTTGATGTACATTGCCACACTTAATTCTTCTGTAGGTGTGCAAGGTAGATATTATTCCTTCAAAAAGTAAGAAAGAGCCAGGTGTGGTGGCTCATGCCTGTAGTCCCAGCACTCGGGAGGCAGAGGCAGGAGGATTGCTGAGTTCCAGGCTTGCCTGGGTTACATAGTGAGCTCAGGGCCAGCCTGAACTTCAAAAGCGAGACCCTGTCTCAAAAAAAAAAAAAAGGAAAGAAAGAGATCTTGTTACGGGTTATATCTAGATGTCTGCTCAAAGCCTAATGTACACAAAGGTGTGACTTTTCAGAGCTGGCTGGATCTAGGGTGTATGATACTGGGATTAAGAGTGTGCAGTACTAAATTAGCACAGTGACTAGCTTAGCAAAATTCTGGGTGTGGATATTGGAAAGCCTCACTGATAGGTTTATACCCTGGATGGACTATGAGGGGAAAGAAGGCAGGCAGGCTTGCTGCTTGCTGCCGCCGCCTTCTGCCTGCCCTGCCTTGCCACAGACCATTTCTCCTCTGTTGATGTCACCCTACCTTGCACTCAGACAGCTATGACATGAAACTTCTTCAAACTCTGAGCCAAAATAAAGCTTTCTGACGTTAATTCTGGGTGTTGAATATTTTGTCTCAGTGCCAAGAAAAGTAAGACAGATTTATAAGAGTTAAATAATAATAAGAGAACAATTTGGAACCAAAGTTGAAGTCCAAATTATAGCATCTAAAAGGAAGAAAAAGACAGGTAGGAAAAAGCAGGAGGTGGTGGAAATTCTGATCTCAAACGACACTGGCTGCTTTTTCTCAGGCTCTATGCCTGTGCTCTCCATCTGGCCACACAGGAAGTCCATGTGTTGCTAGTCTTAGACTCTCATAGGTGGTGGTAGAGGCCCCTGTGCTCCTCTCCTAAATCTCTGCCAACTTTGGTTTTTGTGCTATGGTACAAAGGTTAGATGCTTAAAGAACAGGCACTTATTCTTCGTAGTTCTAGGAAGCCCGGCAAAATGAGCTGAGAGTCTAGAGACCAGGGTACAGCATGGGAGGCTCTGGTGGAGGGCTTCCTTCCCGCTTTTCAGATGACTGCTTCCTCTGTGCTCTCACATAATGGAGAGCAGACATTGAAACACGCTTCTTGTCTCTTCCAACGACCAACCATCACAAGATCTCCGCCCTCATTGCCTCATTACTCCCCTCAAGTCTATCTCCAAATACCAAGATGTTGCAGGACAGAGTCTCAGTGTGTACCTTTTGGGGAGCACACAAGTTTAAGACCGCAATACCACCCATCTCCAATTCCTGATCTTTAACACTGAGTCCTGCCTTTAATGAAGCGCTTCTAGGCCAGTCCTTTCGAGACCTTCTCCCGTTCAGGTGGACTTTAGTGTGTGAGTGGGTGTGAGTGTGACGGAGATCCACGCTGCTGGTGGAAGTGAGTGGCAGGATCACAATGCTAACGAGGTGAGCAATGCAGGGACTGATGGAATCTGAAACACAGCTCTTAAGATGCCTGTATTTCTAGCTCTTGGAAGAGTCTCCCCAGGGTGGCTTTGGGCTCAGGAGACCCAGCCTCCACATGAGACTCACAATACTGGAGCCTGTTCATCCAGCCAGGAATGTGTAAGAGTTCATGTTTCTGAGCCAGGTTTTCCTACATCGTAAAGGAAGGGCTGGGTGAGTACGGACATCAGGACAACTGGTCAAGGGGCTCTTGGGAAGGTCTGACCCAGGCAGACAGAGGGTGGTCTGGACCCACCATCACTTGCCCAGCAAACCTTTATTCCAGTTGGGTTCCAAAAGGAAATTTCAAGAAGTGTGTTTGTTTTGGGTTGTGTGTGAGTAGAGACACCCTTTGTCAAATTAGTTCCCCAATTTGTTGGTTTTACAGCCCCTTTCAGAATCTTGAAAACTATAGGCCTTTTTTTCACCCAGAAAAAGTTTCTACGCACAAAGTTTTGCTCTTAATTTTGAAGCACACCATCCTACACACAGACTGGAGGTTGGACACACTTGACTTATGTGTCACAGGGGAGGAGGCAGCCGGGAGAAGTTGATGACCACCTTGCTGAGAATCCTCAGACGCTCAGAAACCCACCTTGAAACAAGGGGAGGTAAAAAATACAGGTACTAACAAGGGGGAGACAGTCTAAGGAATCTGTAATTACGTGACTTGGTTATTGGTATAATGATCACAGAATGTATTCACGGAAACCTAGATGGTTTTGCTAAATCACTCGATGTGGTCTGTGATTGTGATCAAGTGTGACCAAGATTCCTTGTAAACACCTGATGTCTGAGACTGCTACCAGTAAAACACGGCACACCATTTTCCATACAAGAATACCTTTTTAAAATAAGGAGTACACTAACAACAGGCATAAGTGGAATAGCATGGAAAATACATGAACCAGTGAACAAATCATTGGTACCGCTGTCTAGTCACATGCACCGTACACACTGCAATTCCGTTTGCTGTTTTTATATGACTGGTAGGTTTATCCGACTGGTAGGTTTGTTGATACCAGCTTTACAGCTGCACAGATGTGTGCAGAAAGCATTGCATATGAGGCTATGAGGACCACAGGGGCACCAGGCCACAAGAACCTGTGAGCTCCACATAATCTCATGGGTCCAACACCATACATGAGATCTGTCATTGTAGAGTATATGACTGTAACTGATCATTCACTGATTGAGTGATGGCATAAAAGTGAGTGCTGTTCCTTATTATGGCTCATTTGGAGGCTCGTTAGGTTATGGGTTGTGTTCCATGGGAAAGAGGGAAGCAATTTAAATGACAATGCTCGCTTTTCAAATGGGCTGGTGGGACTTCTTTGGAGAACAGCAGCAAGAGATGCCTCTGAGCGCAATTTGCATTACTCACTTCTGAAGACAATAGCGAGAGACTTTCAAGCCCTGACAATTGCTTAAATGTATGAGTTTAAAAATTAAAAACGAAATAGTATGTCTAGGGATCTAGTTTCAATTCCAGCAATTGTTAAGTCTTGGCACCAAAAGGAAAGAAAATGACTGGTAAATTAACCTTTGCTCTTCCCACGATTCTAAGCAGCAGTCCCCTTAATAACCGTTACATCAGAAGACTGGAAAAGGCCGGCGTTGGCGTGGTGGACAGTATTGTGTGTGTTAACTGCCATTCTGAAGGAGCTGCAGCCCGAGGCCATTTGTCACCATGAGTTGCTTGGGAGCCGGGCCTGTGACTGCCCAGCCTTTCTCTGTGGGTCAGCACGGATGGTCTGTGCGATGTGACTCTTCAGAATGTCGGTGACACTTCAGTGAAAGCTACAGTAATGCCCCTACATATCCAAGGATGTCTATCCAAGGACGTGTTCTTGTCTGGCTGACACAGCATTTGGAAACTTCAATTTTTTTTCTTTTGAAAAAAATATTGGGCGAAAAAGTGGAATACACTTAGGGGCCTTTCAGATACCATTGGTGGGTCTGCAGTGCTGTATTTGTGTCTGCCACAATTCATCAACTCTGAGCAGGCATCCAGTTGCAAGGGGGCTGTTAAAGCAAACTGAAGAGTCATGAGAAATGAAGCCAGGCACTTAAGCTGCCTGCCAAAGAAGGGCCAGTCCCAGGATGCTTTCTGGGGTGTCTCTCGAGTTTAATGGACCAGCCTGGGAAGAAAAGTTGGGTAACATATTAGTAGGAATCTCCCTACATCAGTCATAGGATTTCTGTGACTTCAGAACATTTTTCCATACAAAGGTCTACTGACATCATCATGGATGAGTAGAAACTTAACTTGGCTATTCACAAATGAGCACGTCCTTTTCTAGTTAATTTTTTTCTTGTCAGTCTTGAGTAAGGGGGATAAAATCACCCTGTGTCTTGTGGAAGTTGACCTCAGCTTAGAGGGGTTTCTTGTGAGTAATGGACAGGAAGTGACCAGTGGTCCCCATAGCCACTGCCCAGGGCCACTAGTTGCTAAGAGCCCCAAGTTGACATAGGTGTCAAATTAGCTGGTTTCTTTCTTTCTTTTTTTCTTTTACACTGAGGATTGAACCCAGGGACCACTGAGCTCCACCTGCAGCCCTTTGGAGAGTGGACTCAGCGTGCTTTGGAGCCGTCCCAACCCACGGAGCTCCGCAGGGCTCCATTGGCTGCTCTTCACTGCTCGGATCAGCCTTGGGCAGTGGCTTGTTTTAGGGAACGAACCCTGCGTTCAGTTTGAGTAGTCAGTCATCTCAAGGGTTGAAAACCAGGGTTTCAACCCACATAGTTCTTTAACCATGGAAATCGTTTTGGAGGAAGAGTGGGTGTAACGATGCTCTAATACGCCCTGCTTTGGTTTTTAAAATAATACTTTTAATAGTTTAAAAATAATAACGATTCCACCCCCAATACCGTCAATTGAATTCAGGACTTTCCACTTGTCAAGCAGGTGTGGCAGCACTAAGCTACATCCCCAGTCCTAAAAAAATGTTTAATTAGCATAAAAGGATGTTAAAGTTTGAGATTTATAAGCACTTTCCATTCAAACAGAAAACTGGGACAATTTTACTACAAATACATGAAGAACAAGGAGTTCATAATTGACCTCTCCAGTCTCTGATCCTCACAAAGCTCATTGCTTTGGTTGGCACAATGTGGAGAAAATTCCTGATGGATAATCGGAATGGTTGATTTTTTTTTTTTTACAGACAGTGTCTTGCTTTGTAGTTCAGGCTGGCCCTTGAGCTCACTATGGAGCCCAGGCAAGCCTCGAACTCACAGCGATCCTCCTGCCTCTGCCTCCCGAGTGCTGGGATGACAGGTCTGAGCCACCACGCCCCCCGGCTGGAATGGGAAGAAATTATAAATGTCTTCAAAACACCCGTCTGCCAGGCTGCTGTCCAGCCAAACCTGCCTTGGAAGGAGCCCCTGTCCTCAAAGTAAGGAGACCCCAGGACCGGTCTGGATTGTCCCACTGACCTGGCCCAGGTGAGTGTACCAATTAGCCCGGCGCGGGGATTTGACCTCGGAGGATCAGCGCCATCAGGCTGGGTGCCCCGGAAAACTAGGAGATGGACAGAAGCCGGGCGCATCTCCCTCCTCCTTACCATCTTGCTCCTTTTTCAGTGCATGGCCCGCGGCACAAGGTGCAGCAGCCCCGCCCCCGTCCCCAGCCTCCCCAGTGACGTCCAGGGGTTTACGTCCCGTGGCTGCGGACACAGGCCGAGCAGGTCTCACGGCCCTGATTTCCACTCCTTCGGAAGGAAAGATTGGCTTTTCTGCCAGCGCTCAGCCCCTGGGCCCGGGAGGCGGAGTCTGTGATGCAGCCTGGTCTCCAGGTGGCGGTTTGGCAGCTTTAATTAGCTCCTGACCCGAATATGTGTAGTGAGGGTCTTGCCGCCGTCCCTGAGCTGCTCCCGGTGACCTGGAATCTCAGCGTGGTTTTTTCCTGACGATAATGAGAACATTCACTCCCTGAGTCTCTTTCTCTCTCTGTGTCTTTCCCAAAGCAAGACCCCACCAAGCCCAGAGAATGAAGAAGCGGTTATTTTTATCAGAAGGTTACTTCTTACTGCAGTGAGCCTTGTCAACCCCTTTAGGAGGGGCCGAGATGCTGAGACGGGAACAGAGAGGCTGAGCGTGCGCAGTGGCCACTCAGCGGCGAGGGTGGGTGAGGCTGGCGCCGGAGCCTCACAGACAGGAACCAGGCAGCACCTTCGTCCCGAAGACCCACTTGTCTGTTCACAGCATACAGCGAACTGGACGCAAAGACGTGGTTTTAGGCTGGGTCTCTCCTGCGCGATGAGCACACCCCGTAGCTCTCTTCTGTCTCTCACTTTGCAATGCATAATACCGCGCTGTGATGCGGAGAGGAGCAGGGGCCTGCCTGGGAGCCCAAGCTCTCTAAGCCGGGCTGCGCTTTGTGTGCGGTGGAAACAGACACCGGCCTGGCAGGCGGCTTGCAGAAGTGCTAGGACAGTGTCTGGGATTAAGGAACCTGAACAAGGAGGAGCATTTACCGGTGCTGGTGATTCCTGCCGACAATGGCTATTGTAGTAGTTCTAGAAGCAACAGTCTTTTGTAAAAGGACTTTGTTTCGTTCAACAGAGGATGAAGTAAGGGCTCGCAGTCCACGAGCCAGAGGGAAGCCAGGGAGAGGGCCTTTGGAGGCTCTGTTCATGCTGAACTCCGCCAGATGTCTCATTCCTAACATGCCTTTTACCACTGACCCTAGAAGCCATCAGACCAGCAGGAGAAGGATCAAACAACACAACCAAACAAAACCCAAGCCTGTGACACTTGCCTGGAGTGTGGGACAGAAATGCGAAGCAAAGGGCAGAGCTGAGGCAGCCCTGGGGGCTCCATACTCTGCAGGGACCTGGCTCCTGCTCGCCGAGGCCAAGCGGGTCGGAGGAGCTGGGCGGTGTTGGCAAAAAGACCCTGAAATCCAACAGGAAAGCCCTGCTTGACAGTCATGCTCGATATGCGTCAAGTCAAAAAGCAAATGGTAGATCTTGTTTCAATTCAAGGTTATTAAAAAATAACCCAAGGAAACAATGCAGATGAAATAATAGTTTCTAGGCCTGTTAGAAAATGCGATAATAATATTATTGCCTGGCGGTCAGGGAGAACATCCCAAAACAACAACCTGAGGATATTTTTTTGTTAGGCAACACGATTTTAAAACAATGACCATCACATCCTGCTTACTCCAGCCGGTAAAAATAGCCCCGGGGTCTTTGTTTCAAGACTCTCCCGGGCATTGAGCTCGGATAGCAGCCACCTTTGTACACAGAGCCGCGTCAGCCCGAGAAAACGGAAGCTGGGGATTTCAGAGAGTGGCGAACTCCTGCAGAATTGCGAGGCCCCAGCTCTGATCCCATGAGCAGCCCCGAAGACGAATCCTGCTGGGATCCTCCCTCCCTCGCCTCTCCATCTCCCTCACAATTGCACAATCACACACGCACGTCTTGCACACTCACAGTGTTGGGCACACGGTTCTCCCACGGTCTGCCAGCAGCCCAGAGCACGCTGGGTCCCTGCTCTGCTCTGGAGGTTGGAGAGAGAAGTCTCATGACTAGGTTGCAGAAAAAGAAGCAACCGTAGCCTCGAACCCTGACAACCAATTTTAATTCAAACTTGCTTGAATATGATCAGATTTTCGGAAGTTTCGCAGTAGTTTGAGCACACATTCTAAAGTGTCCCTCACAGTAACAACTTAGACTAGATAGTGGAACAGAATGCGCATGAGTTCCTATCTTTTCACACGCAGTGCATGGCTGTTTCCATTCCGAGGGGTCGTGTGGTCCTCTAAGGGTGGTCCCGAGACCGGAAGCGCCAGCATCAGGAACCGCGGGAACCTGCTAGAAACGCGCGGATGTGCTGAACTGAACCGCAGCACCCTGCCGGGGATTCCTACGCCTGGGACGGCTGTTTCCCACAGTGTCAGAATCGTCAGCGCCATTCTAATGACTCTACTCCGTGTACATCTTGCTAAGACATCCTCTGACTCGCCTCTGTGCATTTTGGTTTCGGAGATAAATGGCGCAGTGGGAACCTCATCGCCCAACAGATCTTGAACTTAGCAACATGGTAGATTCTTTCCAATCCCACCTTTAAAACATTCTAGAATTGAACCACAGAGGAGCTAAGTGGGACCCACCCAAGTCCTTTTCCAGAACAACACCACCACTCAGATGCCACAGTGGGCCTGCCATGACACACTGTGCGGTGTCTTCTCCTGGGTCCTGGGAGCCATTGGCAGGTGGGCTTGGCAATCCTTCTCCTTTTGTACTTTGTTCAGGTCAAGTAGAAAACCAAAGATTTAGGGAAAGGGCTGCTTCCATCTTCACTTACAAACTTAGGGTTTATTAAGAACATGATGTGATCCAGGCATCATGGTACTAACTGTCAAACTTGGTCTCTCAGTATCTCCAGAGCCCAGGAGGTCAGCACTAGGAAATCTTCCTTTCCAGGCGAAGACGCTGAGGCTTGGAGAGACCAGGGAAGGCCCAGGGTACTGGGGATTTGAGCTTGGTTTCCCTGACTCCTCTCCTTGCTGACCCAGAAGTGAGGTCACAGGGCCCACACAGGGCCAAGAGCAGACTTGGAGTTAATCTTGCACCTGGATTGCTCTTTTCTCTGGTTCTGCGTCTCCATGGTGCCTTTCAGTCCCTGTGTAAACAGATTTGCGCCCCATCCGGCCACCGTATGTGCCCAAGTTGGTCTCAGCCCAGGACTAGACCCAGCTGTGGTTCAAACGAGGACAGGCATGTCCAGAGGAGACAGTGATTTACTTCGTTCTTACCATGCTCAATAATCTCCCCCTGGATCTTAAATATATGGGGGTGCTCTAGGCTGCACCTCAGAAATCCTGCTTTATTGATTATGGCATGAGAGTTGGAAATTTTTGCTAAGCTTTAGAGAGAGGGAAATGATTAGAAAGTCCTTTAGTATTAGACCCCTAAAGACATTACAAATATGACAACGTCCTCCTTCACGCGCAGCTGAGCTCTCAGGACCGGATGGCAAGTCCTCTGGGGCCAGAGGGATCGGAGGAAGTGGGGAAGGAGACCGCTGAACACACGAGCTGATGCTGTAGTTCGGTTTCATGACAGGGTTGTGGTGAGGACCAATCAACCAATCAGTCAGGGGGCTATTTTTCTTTTTCTCGCAATTACTTAGTATTACATACACTCAAAAGAATATGGTTTAAAATACATTAGTAATATTTGTCCAATTTGTTACAGGATGTATTTTCTTTTTTGAGAGAGAGAGAGAGGGAGGGAGGGAGGGAGGGAGGGAGGGAGGGAGGGAGCGGGGGGAGAGCCATGTAATCCAGGCTGGCCTTGAACTCATGGAGTTTCTCCTGCCTCTCCTTCCCAAGTGCTGGGGTTATCTGTAGTTCCTTCATTTCTTGGTCACATAATATTCCACCATGTGACCACATCTTGCTTTGCCTTTGTGTTTTGCTTGTAGACATCTGGGATATTTCACATTCTCGGTCACACAGTAAGGAATACACGTCCTTGTGTCTCCCAGCATACACTGTAGGTTGTCCTTAGGAATAGAACATTCAAAAGAGAAGGATTGGTTTCCTTCCTCCGTAAATCTGCCCCATCTACTTTACCCACCACGGTACGTGGTGCATAACGACAGATCCTGGCTTCTGCTCACTTCTTATATTAATGCCTGAGCATTACTTCTAACAATAATTGCAACATCTGGGACAATGGTTTGCCACTGTCCCTGTCAATTTCCACTTGGTTCTGTAAGAAGGGCTGGAGATTTAGCTCAGTTGTTCCGGCATCTGCCTAGCAAGCGCAAGGTCCTGAGTTCAATCCCTGGTCACCATATACAATAATACCGGGTGTGGTAACTCATGCCCACCAGCAATCAGTACCACATATCACAGTGCTGGGCATGGTGGCTTATGCTTGTAATCCCTGCACTTGGAAGGCAGAGGCGGGAGGATTGTTGAGTTCGAGGCCTGGGCTACATAGTGAGCTCAGGGCCAGCCCGAACTACGGAGCCAGACCCTGCCTCAAAAGGGGGGCGGTTATCATAAATGTGGTGGCTCAGAGCATCTCAGTTTCTAGGTTGAACCTCACCTGAGTAGATTCGAGCTGTTTGTCAGAGTCCTGCTCCTGCCGGACACCCGTGGGCAAAAGTGCCTCTGTGTTTTCTGCAGCTCCTTAAGGCCACCTGTGCTTTCATTCATTTTGCCATCTGTCACCTTGAAAGTCCCAACTTTGGGCCGAATCTTCTCTAAGCCGCCGTCTTGCTAATTGTCCCTTGGTTGCTTCCTTCTTCCATGTCCAAGGCCTCTTATGATTCTGTTGGGCCCATTTAGAGAACCCAGGATAATCCTGTCCAAAAATTCAAGAGCTACAGGAACAATTTGTTTTTAAAATAATGGCTCGATTACAATATAAATTTACTTCTGGATTGGGTAACAGCTCAAGGAGAAAAGAGGTTTTGTTGTTTTGTTTCTGAGTATCTGGCCTCCATATGATGGTTCGGGGATGAATCAGATGATTTCAAACTGCTGTGTGTGTGTGTGTGTGTGTGTGTATGTTGCTGTTTTTTTGTTTTGTTTTGTCTGCCCTGTAATGGATACCTGGAACCAGGCAGCTTTGTCTTACTATAGGGAAATATCTGAAGCAGGCTAATGTTATAAAGAGAAAATGTCTGTTTGCTTCACTTTTTGTAGGTTCAAGGGCCCAGCACAGGCATAAGCTCAACGTTTTGAGGGTTTTACGGCAGGTTGCAGGAGTGTATGAGAGGGAGGGGTCGCACTGAGGATCAGGGAGGCACAGGGCTGGGCTCCAAACCCCTCCTGAGCACAGGCCTGCAGCTGATCCGAGGACCTCCCTCTTGTGCCACCGTTTAGAGGTCCAACCATCTCTCAGCACATCACACTAGGGACCAAGATCCCAACACTTGAAACTTCGGGGACCCACTTACAACACATCTACGCCAGGGGCAGTGGATTGTAGGCCTTTTCTTCCATTTCCTTCTCAGTTAATGTCCCTTTCTGGATTCCACATGCTTTTGTTAGAAGTCCAGAGACGTTTGGGTTGGATACTTTCTCAATACCATTCCATTTTGAGAATGAGCCCTTCGTATACCTGTATTTCCAAATCTGTTGTCACCAGGGCCAGACACGCGTGGTCTGAAGGGCCTCATGCTTGGTTGAATGTCCTGGAATTGTAATCTTGAAATTCTTAAATCATTGTACCTCTGAACTGGTGCTTTTGGAGTGAAGTCGATGGAGCCCCAGGGAGAAATGTGTGCCACGTGTGTCCGCAGCGGTCCCTTTCTGTCCCCACTGCACAGAGCTCCCTTAGTACCCACAAGCACAGAATCTGGGGGGCTGTCCCGTGTGCAGAGCTGACCGAGACCACGGGAAGGAAAAGTCTGCCTTGGTGATGAGTCGCCAGGAGAGTGATGCGACATCTCCTGCTGGAACTGCCACTTGCTCCGCTGCAGACAGAACAGTGTGGCTCTAAGACCACGAGCCGCTGAGCGGCCGTCTCGCACCCTTCCTCACTCCTGCCCTGGGGGGCCCACAGCGCCCGAGAAATGCTGGCACTGTGGGAGGCAGAGGCAGAGGCAGAGCCACACATAGGACTTTCTTCACCTTTCGGTTCCTTCCGCCGCTCTCCGGGAGGAGGCACAGCACTCCGGACCCTCATCTCTCTAGGAGGGAAGCGGAGCCCGGGTCAGTGGTGTGGACCATCCGCACGGTGCTGCTGGGAGCCCGTCCCATCCGCATCTCGGAGCCGTGTGATGCTGGTTGTGTGATTCTGGCACTCGGCAGAGGTGTCAGATGCTCTTACATTTGCGTTTTAAATTGGTATTGCATGATTTAAAGAACACAATAAATCATACCAACACCTTAAAAGCTTTATTTTCTTAGCACATTCAATAGCAAATTAAAAACACCACAACCAGCTGAAATTCACAACGGAGAGCTTTGTGTGTTAGTTCTTTTAATGGCATTTCTTCCTTTCAAACAGGGTATAGCATATTTTCACTTTGTGCTAGGCCCCCAGACCAGCTAACTGACCCCAGTAGTCGTTATTGAGCTTACTTTATGCATTTCTAATCTTAGTCCAATGAGTGCAAATCTCGCTCTTCTTCAAATATGGAAACTGAACCCTTTCAAAGGATCTCTTGATTCCGTCTGCCCATTCACACACGATGATGAGGTCCTCTCCAGGCTCACCCACTGACGACCCAACGTCCAGCGTGAAGCGGTAGCTGGAAAAGGTCCTTGGATCAAGTGAAGTCGTTCAGCGGGACCCCACGGTGGAATTAGTGTCTGTACCAGAGAAAGACCACAGTGCTCTCTTCCTGCGTCCTGTTGAGGAGGACGCAGCAAGAGTGACCAAGTGCACTCTGGGAAGTGAGCCTTCATTGGAAGCCGAATCTGTAGGCATCCTGATGGGTGGGGTCTTACAGCGGTACTAAGATTGTCACCAATCCACCAGTGCTGTCTTTTACCTCCTCTTCTCCCTTGGAGTCATTTTTAATCAGCCCTTTTGGTGTCTGTTCCCATGTTCACCTATTTTATAGGCCCTCACTACTTAGGACCGACTGTTCTATTGTCTTTGCCATGATGGAGATTGTTTCTGCCACTTAATATGATTCCAACGAGCTGTGTCCTTGGCGGGCTGGCAATGGAACCTTCAAATGAGGGCGATGTCACCACTAGGCTTAGCGCGTGACTGCAATTTCTCATCGGCGTAGATGGGGCTTCCCCATGCTTATGAAAGAAGCACTTTGGAATCTATGTTTGGACTTAACTAATCTTCCAAGGCACCCACAGATAGTTTCAGGGTTTGTGCGCCCTGCTTCCCGGGGCTGCTCATTGTTTAGTGAGGCACCCGGTTAAATAAAAGAGAACTTAGTGAGTCAACGAAAATGACTCTCCTTTTTCCTACCGAGAACCTAACCTAATATAAAGAAACAGACTGACTTCCTCCATCTGAAGGCTGCTCCCCGCTTTGGTTTTCAATACACTTCAAGCGTGTGTTCCACAACTGGTTGTAACCTAAAAGCCAGGAATAAATCTGAAAAGCTGTCCTCTTCAACAAAACTTAGAAAAGGGTAGCTTAGTGAAAAAAAGTCAAAATTAGGGTCTCAGAAAGGAGCTGTGCTCTCAGATTTCCCCAAGTAACTAATCGTGGACGTACTGTCACAGATGACTGCCATGTCTAAAAAAGTGTCCAAAGACAATGTGTAACAAATTCAGATGTCTTAAAGCCTTCCTCTGAGGTAGGAAGTGTCCCAGGCATTTCCTGGTGTTACAGGTAGTTCTGTAACTTCAAAGTATAAGCCGGAGTCGACATAAATCAATTTTCAGAAACATTTTATTCTTCCAAACTTATAATGAGACTTCACGGGTAAGATCTTTTTGGTCATTGGCATGTCTCTTTATTAACTTTAGATATAATTTTTTTTTTTGAGACAGGGTCTCACTTTGTAGTTCAGGCTGACCCTGAGCTCACTCTAACCCAGGTAAGCCTCAAACCCAGCAATCCTCCTGCCTCTGCCTCCCGAGTGCTAGGATGACAGGCATGAGCCACCAGGCCTGGCACTGTGGTATGTAGTACTGATTGCTGGTGGGCGTGAGTCACCACGCCCAGTATTGTTGTATGTGGTTACTGGGGATCGAACTAGGGACCTTGAGCTTGCTAGGTAGACACCGGGACCACTGAGCTAAATCTCTGGGCCTAGGATATAATTTTTAGGTGAGGTGCAAAGGGATGATGAGTTAGTGACTCAGTGTGACATGTGAGTGGTGTTAAGAACCCAGTAAGTTTTCCTCCAGGTCTGGAGCAGAAGCTATAGGATGTCTGGGAGATCTGAAGACTGTGCACAGTGGCTGCCCCTTCCAGGGATTTTCCAGGCATGTTGCCCAAGCCAGGCAACTGCTGAGGGGCTGCAGAGGTGGAGGGTCTGGTTCAAAACCCGCTTTCAAGACTGAGGCTCTCTGTTCCCAACTCCTGCAGCTGTACAGCCATCAGGACGGAGGTCCGGGTGCCTCTGTGTCACTGCGGTCAGTGATGTGCAGCCCTGAACATCGAGATGCGGTGTGTGTGTGTACATTTAAAAACTCTATCATCTTTCTGTCTGTTCTATCTATCTATCTATCTATCTATCTATCTATCTATCTATCTATCTATCTATCTATCTATCTATCTATCTGTCTATCTATCATCTATCTAGATATCTACCTACCTATTCCAGTACCAGGGATTGAACTCAGAACCTTGAACTTGCAAGGCAGGTACGGTGCCTCTGAGCTACACCTCCAGCCTCTGCATGCCTTTTTAATGGGTGTCTATAGCTAGACTTCTGAAGGCTGCAAAGAGAGATGCAGAACCGATGGTGTCCCTGCTCAGCAAGAGCCTACAAACTAATGGATTTAAATAACATGGTTGCATGATAAATACAAATCTTAAAAATTGTCTTCGTTTTGTTGACGCCTGAAGAACAAGGCAGTATTCAAAGTCCTATTTGCTGAAGTCAACATGGTGACAGTCGGTGCCCTCGCCCAGCAGGCTGACCTCAGCGCAGACACCACGCTCTGAGCTCTGAGCTCTCACGGCGTTTGGACAGGGAGCCCTGAAGGTCGGGGCAGCCTCGCGCCGTTTTCCAGATCTCGCGGCTGAGAGCGCTGTTTCAGGTCTGTGCTTCCTGGCAGGAGCACAGGTGTTGAGCTTTGGTCATTTGTATGAAATCGCGCCAGAGACGCTTCTGCTGGAGCGCGGCTGGGAATCGCTTTCTCCAGGACTTGAGTCTCGGCACCATTGAAATCTGACAGTGACCCTGCTGGTGCTGCTGTCAGGGTGTGCAAAGTTGCACACATTGGTTCCGAAGAGAAAGTGAATAATGATGAGATTATTTATAATGTCTCTCCCAGGGTACTTGTTGTAGTGCTCACTGAACTCTTTTATTTTATTTTATTTTTTTGCAGTGCTTGGGATTGAACTCATGCATTTCACAGAGCTGTAGCTGCAGCCTTCTTTGATTTTTCATTTTCAGGTTTTCACCCAGTCCTAAGTTTCCCAGGTTGGACTTGAACTTGTAAACCTCATGTCTCAGCCTCCCAGAATGTGAATGTACAATTAATATACATATATTTGTTAACTATGGTGGATTATTTCTCCATGTAGAAGCAGTTTATGTTTTTTCTTAAACATGTTAGAAAACGTGTAATTGATATTTTATTGTTTTGGAATTTTATAAACCTTAAATGAGTAAATTCTGCCTCTGGGTGAAACAGATATTATATATATATTTTAGTTTTATTTGAGACAGAGTCTCGCTTTGTAGTTCAGGCTGGTTCTGAGCTCACTAATGTAGCCCAGGATAGCCTTGAATTTATAGCAATCCTCCTGCCTCTGCCTCCTGAGTACTGGGATTACAGGCATGAGCAACCATGCCCAGTAGATGCTCCTATCTTCTGCAACCAAAAACAATGTGCAGAGCTGACAGTCTATTGACCTGGGTTAGATCACAAATGTTTGTTCTGGCGCTGTAATTTTGTCTCTCCAAATAACAGTGTTTGAAGTGGGTGGTAAAGTCCACTCTGGGGCAGTGCAGACAGCATGAAGATTTCTGACTGCCGTCCATGCTTACCCTGAACCCGTACAGGTGGCCTAAAACCAGAGTCCAATCAAAGAAGCCCAGCAGCTGCAGACAACACGGTAACAGGTGTCTGTCACTCTGACATCGACCACTAGCCTGGGTAGCGTCAGCATCTAGACTCTAACCCCAAGAATAGGAAGTTAGAAGTCCCGAGGTGTGTGAGGAAGGATTATTCCTATTTTTTGAGATTGGAAAGATTATTCCTATTTTTCGATTCTCCAAAAACTCACTTGCCTGGGGCAAAGATGAAACTGTAAAGACTTTCACCGATTTCCTTCTTATCTTTTGGCTCTTGATTTTTTCAAAACCCTGGATTTGTTCATTAGTCTGATATACGTGGAAACATGTTTTATAGTTTGCTGCATCGTGAGGACACTAGTACCAGTTTCACTGGTTCAAATGCACAGGGGTACGCTATTCATTTTACCTTTAAAGAAGACTGAATATGTAGACTATCTGAAGGATTGAAAGCTTAAACATGAACACCGCTGGGTGACATCCTTTTGATCTGCGGGCCACTGGCTAGCAGTCAAGCTGGCTTCCGCACAGAGCCACACCGGGAATAGCTGTCTGGACCCTTTCATCGCAGCTCCGTGTTCACACAAAGACAGGAAGCCCTCCAGTAAGCAACCTCGGCATTTGCCTCCGAGGAATTTAACTTCATTGTCCGTCTTCATTTGCCTGAGAACTCTTGAGATACTATGTTTTTGCAGACACAGTAGAATTTTAAGAATGGGCTTTACTAAGAACATTTTCTGTATTGCAGATTTGGAAGCATGAAACATTACCTATGCAAATGTGGTGCCCACCTGTGGAAATGCACCTGGGCTTGGCCCAGGCCTGGGCAGTGGCTTTACCCAGTTATTGTGGTACTGTCCGGCCTACAGTGGTGTCCGCCACGGCCTTCTCCGTCCTCCCATGTTAAGATCAGTTGGAGGAAAACCTTATTCCTTGGGGCCCAAGGCAAGAGGGCACGCAGTGTCCCAGGAACAGCTCTGTGGCAGAGCCAGCTGGTCCATGGTCCTTCATGGCACCCTGAGGCCAAGCAGGAAGTAGTGTCTGCCAGTCAGGATGGTGGTGACCCATTCTGAAAGCCGCGGCTGCAATTTCCTCATGGAAGTTACACCCCTGAGAAATATGCTTTCTTTACTCTCACATTATGCTGTGCCAGGGACCTCCCAAAAACTCGACCCTGGGAGGGAGTGTTTCATCCAGGGTGATGCTGCAAGAATCATCGGAACGACTTTAAAATAGTGCAAAATGGAGGGGATTCAAAGTCAGAACCTAACTTGGTGGCTAGGGTTATGCTATTTAACAGGCAATTCCGATGTACAGAGACCCATGAGAGAGAGACAGACAGACAGACAGACAGACAGGGACAGAGACAGAGAGACAGAGAGATCTGTGCTCCCCACCGTCATCTTTCCCTTCTGGCCCTACAGCATGCGCACATGCGCTTTCAGGCAACCCGGCTGCTCACCTCAAAGGCTGCTCGTCACCAAACTTCCTTGAGGTCTTGGTCCAGCGAGGCGTCCAGAGCATGATTTACGACCGTGCTGAGCGGCACATCGCAGCTTCTTCTGTTATTGTTTTCCCAGAGACCTCACTGGGCCTCACACCCCATCTCAGGGAGTTCGGGCTGTTCAGGGAAGAGTCGCCTTCTCCGGGGTGGTCTGCCTGGGCTGTGAGCTGGGGAGGTGGGTGTGCGGCTCCTGCTTGGCCCTGGCTGAGGCCTCCTGACTTTCCAGGAATTCTGCACTGCACAGAAACTCATCCCAGATGAAGGGATGTTAAGTAGCAATGAGTCTCAGACCCAGCTAATGCAAGGTCTGTTATGGACCAATAAATCAGAATCATATGTGCATAAAATGTGAGGTGATTTGAGATCCTGCTTCACTAGCCAGAAGGTAGATTCATTATTTCACTGTAGAATATGCAAAAAGTATGAGAAAACTTAGCTGTGTTTTTTTTTTTTTAGACAGGGTCTCCCTTTGTACTTCAGGCTGGCCCTCAGCTCACTATGTAGCCCAGGATAGCCTTGAATTTACAGCAATCCTCCTGTCTCTGCCTCCCAAGTGCTGGGATTACAGGCGTGAGCCACCACGCCCCGCACTGTGGTATGTGATATTGATTGCTAGTGGGCGCAAGTCACCACACACAGCACTGTATGTGGTTACTAGGGATCAAACTCAGGACCTTGTGCTTGTGAGGCAGGCACCGGAACCACTGAGCTAAATCTCTGGCCCAATTTAGCTGTGTTTTTTAAGCAATGAAAGGAATGAACAGCTTTCAAAGTACCTTCTGTACCAAGAATGGAAAATCAATGGTACCCTAAAAGCTTTTCTGTGTTCCGTTATGGCTTGGGTCTGGATGTTCCCCCAGAGCCTCACAGAGTCACCAGTGGGGTTTTTCAGAAGCGGTTGGGTCTAGATTGTGTGACACTGAGATGGATTCATGGTGTAATACTAGGATCAAGGGCTTTAGGATTAAATGTGTGAGTGGTACTTGCTTTAAATTGCCTGGATACAAGGGATAGAATGAGCTGTGGTTTTCCCTTGTTGCTTTGCTGCCTTCTGCTTGCCATGAACTGTTTTTCCTCTGTGATGTCAACTGGCCATGGAGTCAGCCATGATGCACTGAAACCTCTATAAACCTTGAGCTAAATAAGCCCTTCCTTTTTAAATTTTGGGTGTTGGGTATTTTGTCTGAATGATGAGAAAAGTAACTAAGACACTTTGCCTACTCCTTCCTCTGCCAGGTAACCTGCATTTTGTATACCCTTGTTGTGCATACAAGTGTGTATGTGTGTAAGTAGTGTATTTAGCTTTGTGTATTTTAAAATCACACTGGGTGATTTGTATCTTTGGCTTGATATTGCATTTGAAATTCAGCCAACATTGTTTTGTATGATGTAGTACATTTATTTTCATGTATATGTAACTTTCCACTATTATAGAAACATTTCATTGTTTTAAATGAAATTTTTGTTGTTTCTTTGTTTTTGTTTTCTTTTTTTAAGACAGAGTCTCACTTCATAGTTCAGGCTGGCCCTGAGGTCACTATGTAGCCCAGGCAAGCCTCAAACTCAGCAATCCTCCTGCCTCTGCCTCCTGAGTGTTGGGATTACAGGCATGAGCCACCACGCCTGGCTAAACATTTCATTTTAAGTCATTCTTCTGGTAGATACTTAGATTATTTCCTTCATGAATGAACTGCTAAAAATATGCGCGAACATATTTTCTGGTGCATGCTTGTACAGTTAAGTTTTGACATCTCTTTGTTTACCAAATTTTCCTTCATCAGTAAATTTCTCAAGAAATCATAAGCAAATGAGAAAGGACTGAAACTCCCAAATATTCCCTTTATTATTACAAAGTCAAAGAAATGGGATCTGAAATTTACTCACCCATGAATATGAGGAGGAATGTTGGAAAAATTCTTAAATAGAAGATTAGCTATGCTTTGTGCTTAAGAGTACTTCAGGCAGGCATGGTGGCACACATGTAACTGCAGAACTTAGGAGGCTGAGGCAGGAGGGTTATGAGTTTGAGGGTAGCTTGGGCAGCACAGTCAGAAAAACAAAACAAAACAAACAGGGTATTTAAAAAGAAAATGAGGCCTCTGTGACAATTTAATGTCATTAAAGAAAATCCATGAGGAATTATTTTAAGCAATTATTTTGGGATGACTGAAGTGGTAGGTCCAGGAAATGTGTTACTTTGTTTTCTTGTGTGTCCTTGTTGCTCTGAACACTTTGGGTCCTGGCCAGACCCAGGAAGGGACAGTCCAGTTTAAATGAAAGAAGTACACACACCGGGGCTTTTCCCAGCATGCTCCCCAGTTCTGAGGGATGCTGGTTGACCAGAAGCTGTTTTCTCCCAACAGCGTTGATAATGAGTTGTGCTTTCTCCACCGCTGTCCCCAGGATTTAGCGCTTCATCCAGAGCCAGCAACTAGGGCAACAGGAGGTTGACCAGCATAATTATCTTTAGGTGTACAGTTCAATGTTATTAGGAGGTATGACTGAGAACTACAGTGAATGTTTAAATTTTTAAAATTTATTACAAAAAAGACTCCTTGAAATTATCTCCTCCTTTGAAAACACCTGTCCCATTGTTCTTGCTGTTTCTGAAGCAGCTCTGAGCCTTCTTTCCTAAGTGTCTTTAGTTTTGCTGTCCTGTCTACCAGGATGTCCTGAATTGATTCCAAATGGTGAGCTTTCATAGTCATTCTGCTTTGGGGGCAGAGCTGGATGTCACACTGTATGGGGTACAGGGAATAAGGTGGATGAGGACGTGCCATAATGTTTTTTTCTGAGGCCACCTTTCCTTTGGGACATGCATGATGTCAGGATTCACAGCATTTTTGATCGCACCTTACAAAGACACGCACAAGAGAAGTCTTCTAGCTTTGCTTGAGTGGCAGTAATGATAGCCTAAGTGTATCTGAGGTAAGTGGTGAGTATTTTGAGAGGAATTGACGACAATGTGTCTTTTACTGTAATAAAAATTTAAATGTACATTGTCATTTTTTATCAGCTCTTATAAATATAATCGATATTGTACCATCATCTCCCCATCTAGCTCTACAAGTTTTTAATCTTATAAAACTTAAATTCTATATGAGTTAAATAATAACTCCCCCTTTTCCCACCTCCTGAACAATTCCATTCTACTTTGAATCTCTATGGCTTTAACTATTCAAAGTATCTCATATTAATGGAACCAAACAGTGTTTATCCGTTTGTGAAGGCCTTTAAGGTTCCTGTAGGTTAAGCGTGTGTCATAATTTCCTTCCCTTTTAGGACTGAGTATCATTCCACTGTGCAAACACACCAGTTTTCCTTTCCCAGTCTGTAGGTGGATCCCAGGATCGCGTCTCCCTTTTGGCTCTGTGGACAGTGTGTCCCAGGCAGGCTACGCAGGTGAGTTTTCTGTACTTTTGAGACTGAGCCTTAGATATAGAAAGTAACAGGTGGGAGGAACTGGAAACTAACTTAAATTGATTGAAGGAAATATCTGCCTCTAAAAACTGGAGTTTCATACAAT
>PVIC010011817.1:0-17196 GCA_004025085.1 Thryonomys swinderianus | reverse complement strand
GGAGAGACCCAGATGGTGGGCGGCAGTGATAGAACAGATCCTTTCTGTCGTCCCTCTGGCCACGTTTCCTCTGCTGGCTTTATTACGGAATAAGTTTTCTTCAGCCATGTGTGAATGTGGCGCCCTTGAGAGTCCTTTGACACCTCTCTGCACCCTCTAGGGATATATCTAGAGACTTCCTCTCAGCTGTCACCAAATGAGATAAAGGGCCATTTACTGAGAGAAGTGCTTCAATTGCCCTGACTAAGTACACAATGACCAGAAATGCTTTTGATGCCCTTTCTGGGGCACCGGGCTATGGATAACACTGCACTAACTTGTGTAGGTTCTTTGCCCATAGGGTGAAAGAGGACACAACTCTTGCTGCGGAGAGCAGCAGAAAAGATCCAATTTATGGCAAAGTTAAATGAAAAAGAAACCAGCACTGATTACTAGGATAATCTATAAGGACTTTATCAACTTCCTACTCCTAAAATGTACAGATAGGACCGGTTTATTCCATCCTATTAGGATCTAAATCATGCTATTCCTTCACAGAGGAAAGACGTCATCAAGAAAAGTCCAAGAACAGAATGTGTTGCGGAAGTTAATTACTGTCCATAGATAGTTGCTAGACAGTTCATTATTTCTAAAATTAAATTGTTTGATGATGAGGCTGGGGAGTGAGTATAAACATTTTTGGTGGGGATGTAAACCAGTACAACCACTGTGGAAATTAGTGTGGAGATTCTGAAAAAACCTAAAACTAGAAATTCCATTTGACCTAGTTTGTGCCCTTTTAGCTATCCTCTCTGAAAGTGCTAAAGACATCACACTACAGTGATCACGTTCCCATGTTTATAGCAGCACAACTTACACTAGCTAAACCTTGGAAGCAGCCTGTGTGTCCACCAACGGGTGAGTGGATAAAGAAAGTGTGGTGTGTATGCACAGTGGAGCACTACTGTGTCATAAAGAAGGAAGAACTCGAGTCATTTATAAGAAAATGGATGCACCTTGAGACCATATTATTCAGTGAAACAAATCATATGTACATGCTTAAACACCACAGTTTCTTTAATATGAGAAATTTAAAATAGAGAACAAAATAAAAGTTGGTAATAAGGAGGGAGCTAGATCTTTCTCATATGGGAGGGGATTAAGAGATGAAGGGAGGGGGAAGAGGGAAAAGGATTACAAAAAGAATTAAAGTGTGTTGCACGGATGTGACAATTCCTTGTAAGGGATGTAATCGTTATGTCTTAGAAACACATAACAGAAAAAGAACTGAAAAAGTTGTTTGAAGACAAGCTGACGGGAGGAGGGGCAGGTAGAGGCGGTGGTGATAAACCTCCTTTTTGGGAAAGATGTTTTTGACTCCTCAGCACTGTTGACTAGAAACTCAAAAATCACTTACTTCATATGAAAATTATTTTAGTGTGTTGCACAAATGCAATAAATAGAAAAGTAACAGATTTTTTTTTTTTTTTTGAGAGAAGGTCTTGCTTTGTAGTTCAGGGTGGCCCTGAGCTCACCATGTAGCCCAGGCAAGCCTTGAACTCAGCAATCCTCTGCCTCTGCCTCCTGAGTGTTGGGATGACAGTGTGAGCCACCACACTTGGCACTGTGGTGTGTGGTACTGATTGCTGGTGAGCATGAGTCACCATGCCCAGTATTATTGTATGTGGTTACTGGGGATCAAACTTAGGACCTTGCACTTGCTAGGCAGGCGCTGGAGACACTGAGCTGAATCTCTGGCCCGAAAAGTAACAGATTTAAAGAATGTTTAACTCATAATCCACTTTGATAATGTAACAAATCTTAATTTTTCCATGTTTTCAGTCATTGTCCACAGTAACTCAGAAAACCATGGCTTTTTCTCAAATATGAAAGTGTTTGCACTACTTAACGAGGAGCTGTGCAGGCAGGTCTTGCCCCTTCCTTCCTCTGTCTCCGCTGCCCAAAGCCTAAAATTCCTTTCCATCTCCATAGGCCTCTCCCTGTCTCCTGTCCTCTGTCTCTTATTTTGCCCCTTAAATTGTTTATACTTGAGTATGTCATATTTTTTTTGCCCTTCGATAACTCTTATTTCCTTTCACCAAACAGTTCCAAGTGGGATTTAGAGGTGTCCAAGTTCAGTGAAAACATATCCATATACATGAGACAAAGAAAAATTATATTTAATGATAAAAATAGGCAAACCATAGGAATTTAGTACTCTCATGTGCCTTCGTACCAAAATAACACAAAAGCTGACTAGATTAAGTGAAGCCTCATAGATGTACAGTGAACATTAAAACAAAAAAAATATTCTGGGAAACAGTAGTATATCTCAGTATTTAATAATATTTGAATTTTATATCCTACAGAAGACACATGTTCTTTATGGCTATGGGCATGCATATAACTCAATTATACACTTGGCCAGAAAGAAAACATTAATAAATAAATAAATAAAACATTAATAAAACATGGAAGTTTTAGAGACTAGTCTTTGCTCAAAATGTAATAAAACTAGAAATCAATACGATAGATATGCGGAGTTAAAGAAAGCACTGCCTAACTCAGTGGAAACTTATTTAATGTCCTAAGTGATATAGGTGCTCCATTAATGTAGACTCGTGAATACGGGTCCAACCAATGATGCTAAGTAACTGAGAAGTTAAAAGTTTAGAGTGGGATCCCAGTTTCCCTAGGGTCCCAGCTGTGAATCCATGGAAAAATTCCCAAAGTTTCCTAAAGCTGTAGTAAGGAATGAGTTTTGGGGTGCAAGCCGCTGACAAGCCGGAGTGTGCTGTAAATGTTACCGCCTCCCCTTTCCAGAGACACGGAGAGCAGCCCCAGCGTTACAACGCCGCTCTTCCGGGGCCGCGATAAGATCTTGGTTCCAGTCCTGAGCTGCTCGCAGGAGCGCGAGACTTTTAATCTGCAGAAGAGGAAGCCAAGCTTCCTTCCCGGTCGGACCCAACTTCCAGAGAACGCCCAGCTCTGATCACAGAACTCTCGGGTGCTGTCTGCTCCAGATCCACTTTCTAAAAATTCCCCTGGGTATGTAAGTAAACAAAGGCTGTGTTTCCATTTTAGTGAGTAGTTCCTTAAAAGAAGCTCTTCCTCATTTCATGAGGGTAAAGCCACTAACATTATGGTTGTTCAGCTTACTCTGTCAGGATTATTGACATCATGTTTAAAAATATGCTACATGGGCCAGAGGGTTAGCTCAGTGGTTCCGGCGCCTGCCTCGCAAGCGCAAGGTCCTGAGTTCGATCCCCGCTAACCACATAGAATGCTGGGCGTGGAGACACGCCCTCCAATAATCAACACCGCATACCACAATGCCGGACGTGGTGGCTCACGCCTGTCATCCCAGCACTCGGGAGGCAGAGACAGGAAGGATTGCTGAGTTCGCGGCGGCTTGCCTGGGCACCATAGTGAGCTCAGGGCCAGCCTGAACTACAAAGCGAGACCCTGCAAAAAAAAAAAAAAAATGCTGCATGAGGGAACAGTATGGGTTGCGTTGGGATGGGGCAGGAGCTGTCTTCCATCAAAGACATCTTTTCATTTTAGATGAAAAGAGTTACTCTGGGGTATCTTGGCCTCATCACAGTAAAAAGAATTTACTTCATCCATTTAATAAGACTTCAGAAAAAGGTAAGCGTGAAAATATGAGAGGGGTGTTGATGGAGGAGTACAGTACTCTCTTTTTATCTCTCTGACTGCTGTGTAAATAGTTCCAATTGCCTTTTGCAAAATGTGATCAATTAAGAAAATGAGTGCAGGCAGCCCCCGCTGTGAGTCACCCCTGGTAAAACCCTCAGCTTCCAGGAGACGCCACATTGCGAAAGACCCCAACACACATGCTGCCCTCACAAGGGATAGTTCCCACTTCATTTGAAAGTGAAGTGTTTATCTCAGAAGAATGGAAGAACTGAAGTCCCGGGCCTGCAAACCCTTGCCCGGGCCTTGCGGTCTTCAACACCTGGCAGCCCGATGCCACAGTGGTGTTGACAGAGGCCCTGGAACTCATTAAGACAAGATGCCTCTGAGGCTCTCGAACTTTCCCTGCGGACGCCTCTCCTCTCTCTCCCTGTGCTCACTCGGGTTACTGGTAGCTTCTGCACCCTGGCCTCCTTTTCTTCCAGGCTGGGACCTTCTGGGAGTGGTAGCAGCAGGGAGGTGACACCCGTGGGTCCCAGCCTGACTCATGGAGCCTCCTCCCTCCTGTTGGCCTGGCCAAGGGATTCTGGGATTTAAGGACCAAACCCTGAGCAGGCCAGTGCCGACGGCAGAACAGTTCTGACCCCATCAATCCCTCTGGAGTGTGGTGCTGTGTAAGGGGAAGGGAGCTTGGATTCAGTTACTTCTGAGACAAGACTGACCTAAGTTTATTGGTACAAATGGTTACTGGATAAACCTGCCCCTGAGCCAGTTTCTTTAGTTTCTCTTCAGTGTTTGCTTAGATATAATAGAAATACTAGTATGCATTGTATTATTTAATATGTGATGATTGAGAATAGATGCATTTGTAACACAAATATTTTGAACTTCTTGAAAGTTATTCTTACTGCAAACATAGCAAGAATGTCATTATTTAGTAAATATTGACTCTACATATATGATTTGACTGGAAAATCCACCAAAATTTAAAGCAAATAGTATTTAATGAAAGTCAGGAAGTCAGACTAAGAGCTTTAAGTCTGGTGTGTGCTGATGTTACTAATGACATTGTACTTAAGACAACTAATAAATAAATCTAAAACTTGCGCCCAAATTCACAGTAGGCTGACTGGTCACAGATGAGTAGGTGGCCTCTCAGAAGATTTAGGCAGGTAGAATTTGGCACAAAGTTTGCAGTCTCCAGCGGTGGTCTCTTTCCTCCCACAGGAAATCACACGTTGAAAATCAATTAACAGAGGAGATGCATCAGGCCCTTCAGAAATCTTACTCAGCAGGATACACCTTTGATAAGAGGCAGCACTTCAAAATGCCATTAACTCATGTGAACTCACGTTTTACTTTGAGGCCAAGATCATTAACTCACTTCACTCCTAGAAGCAAGTAGGATATTTATTCATTTAGCCAACCTGGAGAAGGCGGAAGTGTTCCTTAAACAGCATTTTTTTTCTTTATTCTCAAGAAATTCTTATGAGCTAAATAAATGCTGGGACCAGAGGGACTGAACCCGGGGATGATAGCAGACAGTATTTAAAGGTGGCTACTGAGATGGGAGGGAGACTTTATCTGATTCCACAACATGTCAAACAGAGGGTGAGGCAAAGAACCTTCTTCTTGGAGCCCACAGGACAATTCCCAGAGAACTCTCTGTTACTGCGGTTGAAAGGTGTCCTGAGTTCATTCTTCTCTTCTGCTACCATTGTGAGCATAGTGTGAGACCTTGTGTTGTCTGCTCCTGGAGTTTAACATCTCATTAGTCCCCTCAGCTTGTGTTTATGTTGGACTTCAACATTATTTCACTTGTCTGACTTTCTTAATAGGCTTTAAAAGAGGATTTCTTAGGAGCAAATGGAGAGAAAAGTTTCTCAAACTCTTTGATTACCACAAATCAGAAAAGCGATGGGGGTAGAATAGAGCCCTGATCTGCTGAGAATCACGATGGTTTTCAAACCTGACTTTCAGGAACTACTGGACGGGGAACCATACTAATGTGATGCCGAGCTGTTGGGGGAGGTATCCTGGTGTCTGTAGCTGACTTTGAAATGTGTCCAAGAACAGGACACTGAGGGACAATGACACAGATGGTTCTAAGGGAGTGTGTGTCAAGGCAAGGATGGTAGAGTGGAAATGGCGGAACCTAGATTTCAACCACACAGGTGTTCATTGCAAAATCATTTTGTTTTTCTGCACGTGTCAGTCTTTCCTAGTGTATTAAAATATTAGGAGAAAAGTAAAGTAGTAAATTGTGAAATTCGATTCAGGAGCTCTTCCTAAAAGAAGGAATCAAGAAGAGGAGAAACGAAACATAGAAAAAAGAAAAAGAAAAAAAGAGATCCAAAAATGCAAATGCCCATTTACCCTGCCTCTCTTTTCTTACCAATGGGATCTGAATTTCTGGGGATGGGCCTGGTACTGACATGTTTTTACACTTTTAAGTGACTTTAATATGGACCCAGGGTGGAAAATTGTTAGCTGAAAAATGTTTTGACAGAAAAATTTCCTTTAAAAGCAAAATACTTTTTAGATGGTAGAAATCATTAAAATGAAGCCATGATTTTACCAGGAACCTGTGTTCTTTGGAGTCTAAAAGATCAGCTTTTATCTATTGCTAATTTCTCAACTGCAGTGATAGAAAGAAATAATTATTTAATAATTAGCATGATTTCCTGATTGATTTGCTTATGTTACCAGAAATTAGTGGAACTGAATTTTCTATACACTTTCAGTTAAGGTTTTTCTGCTTCAAATTAAAAAAAAAATTCCACAAAGGTGAAAAATGTATCAGTTATTTAAAATGGAATTTATTGCCTTTGCAAAAATAATGGAAAATTCATTGTGTTCATAAAAATCTAAATGTTACTGAAGGATGAAAAAAGAAAGTAAAAATAAAAATTACTCTAAAGTGATCTCATGCTTCATGCTGTATTTGTGAAAAGTAAACAATTTGTTGGAATTTAATAGGAAAATATTTAATTTTTATTGAATTACTAAATTTTAGATATTAATGGTTTAAAAAACTGCTTAAAAAGTAAAAAGCTTTAGGGTGGTTGTTTTATTTTTTTAACTCATATTTAAAAATATGTCTTTCTTGCTGGGCGTGGTGGCTCACGCCTATAATCCCAGCACTTGGGAAGCAGAGACAGGAGGATTGCTGAGTTCAAGGCTTGCTTGGGCTACATAGTGAACTCAGGGCCAGCCTGAACTACAAAGTGAGACCCTGTCTCAAAAAAAATAATGTCTTTCTACTATGAACCATGAGAAGATTAATAAATATATACTTTAAAAAATGACTCTTCCGGGGCTAGAGATTTAGCTCAGTGGCTCGGGCGCCTGCCTCGCAAGTGTAAGGTCCTGAGTTCGACCCCCCCCCCCAACCACATACAATGCTGGGCGTGGTGACTCACGCCCACCAGCAATCAATACCACATACCACAGTGCCTGCGTGGTGGCTCACGCCTATAATCCCAGCACTCAGGAGGCAGAGGCAGGAGGATTGCTGAGTTTGAGGTTTGCCTGGGCTACATAGTGAGCTCAGGCCCAGCCTGAACTACAAAGTGAGACCTTGTCTCAAAAAAAATAAAAAAATAAAAAATAAAAAAGACTCTTCCTTTAAAACTTCTCAATTTTTGTTGGTTATTTTTTTACATTGTCAAGATATGTAATGTTTGCTTTCCACTTTATAAGATGATCCCACTATTTCAATTTAGGCATGTATTTACTAATTTACTGTTATGGTTTATAGCTAGATGACCCCCCCAAAAGCCTCTGGTACTCATAGGTGGGGCTTTTGGGAGGTGGATGGATCCTGAGTATGTGGTACTAGATTAAAACAGTGATAACTGGATTAGTCCAATGAATGGTTAAGCACAGTTGTGGGTGTAGATAATGGGAAGGCTCTTCTTGGGTGTGTCTGGCACCAACCAATGGGTTTATAACCTGGATAAGAAGAAAGGATAAAGAGGTCTTGCTGCTGGCTACTTCCTTTCTACCACACCATGGACTGTTTCTCCTCTGCCGTGCCTCTCTGCTTGTTGCCCTGTTTAAGAACCAGTTTTCTATGGACTGAACCCCTACAAACTGTGAGCTAAAATAAACCTTTCTTCCTCTAACTTGTGGGTGTTGAGTATTTTGTCTCAACAGTGAGAAAGTAGCTACAATATTAACTGTTCTAGCATTTCCGCATTTCTGAGTGTCTAACCTTGCTAACGTTGATGATACAATAGCTAATATTTATTTAGTGTTCACTAAGTGCAAAATCATGCTTATCACTTTTCTTGTATTATCTCATTGAAAATACATAACAGTTCTCCAAATAGAGACTCTTGACTATTTCCTCTTTACAGATGAGAAAACTGATACACAAAGAGATGAATTTAATCAGGGTCACATAGTAAGCAGCTTTTTAGATTTGGTTATATTGTTTGCCTGAAGTTTTTAAGCAGCTTTTGTTGATAATGTTGGATAATAGGTGCTCTTGGTTTTGGGATGCTGTCTTACATTGGCATGTTTGTCTGTGTCTCACATCTTTGCTTATCTCCAAATTCTGGATGTTTCTGCTTTTCAAAAAAGTCATATAATTTTTAATTCTTTGGAACTTTGGCAAACAACTTGAGACACTAACCTTTGTCTAGCTGGGTAATTTCTCTTCTGACAAATTTTTTTCCTCTGCTTTGTGTCTACATCTCTCCTCTCTCTGTCTCTATTTCTCTCTTTCTCTCTCATCAACACATAAATCTTATGCTGACAGCCTTTGTGTGTACGATTCATGCTTGTAGTCAGTTTATCAGAGTTTGTGGCTGGCTAAAGACTACTTACTATGTGGAGTGATAGGGTCAGGGAAGGTGGGTAGAGGCCAGCAGTGTGGTCCTCAGCATGGATGAAGATGTCCTGACTCAACAACTGTTCACTGAACCCTGTGCTGTGGGTCCTGTGAGCTCCCTCAGCGTTGTTATTTACAAGCTCAGGGTGATTGCTGTGTCTGTCTAGGACTCAGTCTTGCAGGCCCTTGTGGGCTGAGGTGTTCCCAGCAAACTTGCTGGTTGAACTACTTATTCCTGTTCCCTCTGATTATGACCTTGCTTGGAGAAAGGGTCTTGCAGTTGTCGGCTAAGAAGAGGTCATCCCGAAGGACTGTGGACCCTAATCGAATCTGACTGCTGTCCTTACAAAAGAACACTGTGAGGAGACAGAGGTGCACATGGGGCAGAGCTAGGTGGCCACAGAGGCAGAGACTGGTGTCATATTGTTCACGAGCCAAGGAGAGAGGCCTGGGACAGGCCCTTCCCACACAGCTTGACTTTGGACTTCCGGTCTGCAGCGCTGTGAGAGCATAAAGGTGAGTGCTGAGCCACTCGGGCTGTGGTGCTTTGCACAACCGCTGAGTTAAGACACTGCATTTCAGTGTGGCACTTCTCTCTGTCCTTGCAGTGTCTGCTGTTGACCCCAGTAAGGACACTGCATTTCATACCTGGGGTTGTGATGCATCTTCAAGATCCAGGTCACCTTTAGCCTCACCTTTGCTGCGGTCTTCTTACGTTCCTCAATGTCTCTAAACCATGCCACTGAGGTCAGGGCACTTTTTAGAATACAGTATTTACTCTGAGAACAATCTCTGTAGAGCTTTCAACCTAAGGGAATTATATTGGCTCTTCTCTCCCTAACTGGCATTGAAATTATGCCTTCTATTAGGAATCCTGTTAGATTTATTGCCGCAGTCTGATATCCAGCCCCCAACATCCTCCTTGAGTTTAAAAAATTTGTATACATTAAACTTCACTCTTTCTGATTCATAGCTTATGAGTTTTGACAAAAACAGAGTCACATATCCGTCACAACTGCACCACAGTGAAACAGCTGCTTACCCAAGAAAAGTCCCTGTTTTATTCTCTCAAATCAATGATTTCCCTTCTCCTGGTGCCTGGAAATTACATCAGTGTTTACACTGTTCTTAGCTTGATGAAGTTTCTCTTTTTTGTTACATATTCTTCTGAGTTTTTAACTTGGGGTAGAGTCCTTTAATATTTCACTTAAAATGGATTTTATTTACTTTTTGGGTCTTTTTGTTGTTTTGGGTGAATTTCAGAGTGTGTAACAGACTCCACATAACTTATGTTGTCTGTTGAAAGTGTTTATAGAAGCCTTATGGTGGCTGCTGTAGTTTGCATCTTAAATGTCTCCCAAAAGCTGTGAGTGAGAAGATAAATGGGGGAGTGTGACTGGGGAGAAGGACCTTGAGAAGTGACACGTCCTGGAAGGGTTTAGATCAAAGAGGACCTGCCCTTGAAGGGCTGTGGGGCACCAGTCACTTCTCCTCTCCTTTACTTCCCAGCCCCACAGTGAGTGGTTCTGTTCTGCTGCGTGTCCACCATGATGTGCTGCTATAGAGCCGAAGCAATGGGGCCAGTGACCATGGCCTAAACCCTCTGAAGCCGAGCCCAAGTACAACTTTTCTTTTTTTTCTTTTTTGAGACAGGGTCTTAATTTGTAGTGCAGCCCAGGCAAGCCTTGAATTTAGCAATCCTCCTGCCTCCGCCTCCCAAGTGCCGGGATGACAGGCTTGAGCCACCATGCCTGGCACTGTGGTATGTGATACTGATTGCTGGTGGGCATGAGTCACCACACCCAGTATTGTCGTATGTGGTTAGATTGAATTGATTCAGACACATTCAATCAAAAGATAGTTATGAAAATGTCTTTATGAAGCTCTGGTCTAATGCGGGGTACTTTACTCTCTTTCATTAAGGGAATTATCACATCACCTTGTGTGAGGCCTAGAATAAAATACCCCGTCTGGGCAGTACAATGCCAGGGATTTGGTCATACAGATTCATTGGAGACTGGTGGCCAGTATGGAATGAGTAGTTCTACTCTGATCAGAGGTGCCCGAATAAAGGTTCTGTTTATTGCTCTGGAAGTTGATTGCATCTGGGATAGACATAGATTGCTTCCTGTGCAAATGAAACCTTGCTTCCAAGGCTTGGCCCCTATTTAATTTTATTCTAAGGGCTGGCAAGCTTTTTAAGAAAGTAACAAATCTTTTAGGCTCTGTGGACTATACTCAGTCTTTGTTACGTAGTCCTCCTTTTTTTTTTTTTTTTTTAACCACTCTCAAAAATGTGAGAACCATTCATAGTTCATAGGTCATACAAAAGTGGCCAGCGGGCTGGAGCAGGATGGCCCTTGGTTCATTCTCTATTGCTTTGCAGCTTAGGAATGAGTCTCAAAGCACCAGAAACAGTTTCAAATAAGAAAGCTATTCGAAGTTACCCAACAGTCTACATATGGTGGACTGTGCTGTTATTTTATCTGGCTGCCCTTTGCGGGTGGATTGGATGTACCCATCCTCACGGTGTGGCTTGTGTTACACCACGCGGTGGGTGAATTCACTTCCCCAGCCCCTGATGTCAGGCTTGGCTAAGTGGTCAGTGTCCACCAGACATGAGGTGGAAGGTGATGCCTCCTCCAGGTAGAAGCTGAAGTGCTAGAATGCACAGCTGTATCCACCACTGCGTGGTATTCCCAAGGTGTGTAATGGCCGTTGCTTTCTGAGGGCCTTAGTCTCAGAGAGAAGGCGGAGAGAGCAGAGTCCCAGCTCTCCACTAACCTGGAAAGAGGGCAAGAACCGAGCTCTTGTTCTTAGGGGCCAGGGGAATGTTTTGTGGTTGTGATCCCTGCATACTGTGAGCGACCTGCTGGTACAGAATGATGCCCACTCTGCACCCACTGGCGCCCTTTCAGCCTGGTTCCCAATCCTGAGCGGAGCAGGGATGAGTCAGAATCATGGAGCAGGCCATCTGAAGCGCCTGGTCCTTGGGGACCGTCTCAGAGCTTTGGCTGCTCACAGAGCCCTGGACCTGCAAAAGCCAAGAGCCACATCTTTGGATTCCAGGGCAAACTCAGTAGTTTGTCCCTCCCAGTCAACGAATACACAAGAGGAACTTTCAAGGCTGTATCTGCTTCGACAGTTCTCTCTAACGTGGACTAGAGATACTTAATGATAACAGCCTGCACTCACTGAACAGTATACACACACCGGCTGTGACGCTGTTAGGGCTCCTATCTGGACGCTCCCCAAAGCCTCATGAACTCAACGGTGGGGCTTCTGAAGGCGAATGTTCACTGAGGGCCGAGAGCCGACTTGCTGTTAGGGGACAGGGTGTGGTTGGAAGCGCCAGGTCTTGGGGTGACTTGGAAAGGTGTATCTTCCTGCCCAGCTCTCCCTCTGTTTCTCTCTGCTTCCTGATGCCAGGCCTTGAGCTGCTGCCCTTCCCCCACGCCCCTCTGCCACGCCATGCTGCCTCGGAGCCAGCCTATCACAGACTAAATGCTCTACAAACTGAGACACTAAACAAACGTCTCCTCCTTGGAGTTGTGGGTATTGGGTATCATGTCCCAGCAACCAGAAAGTGGCTGAGACACGTGCTAAATGCTTCGGGGGCACGACTCTGTCAAACATGCCCGGGTGGCTCGCCCTCCAGATCTGTGGGTCGTACCTCTGCAGATTCAACCAGCTGCGGAGCCAATTTTCTTTTTAATTAAGAAGGTGTTGACTATTTCTCCTGGCATTATTCCCTAAATAATACAGTATAAAAACTACTTGCACAGTATTTACTTTGTGGTAGGTATTATTAGTAATCTAGGTAGTCTAAAGCATATGTACAGACTATGTGCAAATGCCACACCCTTTCCTAAAAGACACTTGAGCCTCTGTGTACAATGGTATCTGTGGCATGAAACAGGTGGTTGTCCTGGAAACCCTTTCCAGTGGATACCAAGGTACCTTATGTTATTACAGCTGGCTGAAAAATGAAAAATCTGAGGCGTAGGAGTATGAAACAGTTTACTCAAGGTGACTCAGCTACTAAATGGCAGGGGCAGGCTTTGAACTCAGATCAGTGTGGTGACTCCAGAGCTCACCTCTGGCCTGGAGAACATCACCTCCTGTGTCTAATTCCGTCTTCACTCCTGCTGCTGGGAGGCCACACGACCTTGGAAAGAACAGAGGAAACCACATTTGTGAGAGCCTTTCGGAAACTCCTGTGCACTGCACACAAGCACGGTTGTAAGATGAAATACGATTTACAACCGCAGACTGTCCTGGGGACGTGGGAAGCGCCTGCATGAGAGGCCTCAGGAGAGGGAGCCGCGCAGCCTACCTCGTGGGGTCCCTCCTCCGTATGAATAAGGGACGAGAAACCCGGCTCACCGGAGAGGAAGTAGAACTGGGTGTATAAACGCGGCTGCATTTGCAACGGAGAGCTTGTCCTAGAGGCTCACTGCGGCGACCAGAGTGAGCCGGTTAGGGTAACACGGCAGCTCCTGTTTCTAGGGTATGCATAACGAGCGGCCTGCAAACCAGCCTCCAGAGACCAGTTCGCCGGACTCCTTACATCTGATTTATTGGATCAAATATCTAGCGTTTTAGGCTAATTTTAAAAATGGAAGTGTATCAAGAGGCCTAGGGTGCTCTGGGAATTGAAACTGGTTTTTGTCCTCTTTTCACGGGAGAACAAAGCTAGGAGATTTGTAACGAAATCGCTCAGATGGAAACACCGCGAAGGACGCAGCTGGGACTGGAAGGCGGAAGGTGGGAAGCAAGTGTCTGCTCCGGGCTTGGGTTGGGGTGAAGGAAACGCAGCTCACGCACAGTGGCCCCTGAACCCTTGAGCTGCTCTGGAACACGGCTTTGTGGAGCGTGGCTTCTATAGGCTCAGGACTGTGACGGGGGACCCCAGCCAGGAAACAGGCTTACGGTCAGGGTGGGAATAGTGTGGGGAAAAGAGGGAGTGGTGGATGATTGAGCAAGTGAGGGAGGAAAGGCAAGGGGCAGCTCAGGATTTATCGGGATGAGGAATGTACCCTAACATTCAAGGAGGTGAAAACCTCAAATCCAAAAGGCAGTCAAGAAGTTCTAGTATTGAACTACAATCGATTTGTTCCTCACCTAAGATCCTGGGTCAGTTGTTTTCCAAGTTCAAAGTATGTAAATAATTTTGCCCATATCTATCTATCTGTCTATCAGCTACTTAGATATATGATTTATCTCCGACAGCAGTTATTACGAAGACTCACTAGGCTTCCACCAGGAGATCTGAAGTTTCTCCATCACCACGGATCATGGGAAACAGAAGGACTCTTGGGTGAGCCCTTACTTCTCCGGAGAGTAACTGTCACTGAATATAAGAAGCTCATAAGCACTTACAGATATTAAGTGCTGCTCCAGCTTTTGACTTTCAGGAAGCTCATATTGTTATGGAACTCAGAGGCTGAGTAACTTTAAGATTCTGGAGTATCAGAATTTTGATTGAACGTTAGCGACAGTACATACTTCCATTTCCTTCTCCAGGAAAGTAGTGTAATTGAACCACTGTATACTACACGCTTCCCTTGAAGGTCAAGGCATTTACCGCCTGGTTTCTCATTGTTTACTGAGGGAAGCAAGTGTGCTTTCTACGGTGGGAGACGTGTCAGGCGCACACCCCTGTGTGCTCGCGATGCAGCTCTGAACACACATGGATAAGTCTGCCAGGCAGGAGGGGACACGGAGAGCCTAGTGCTGTCCCGGAGGACGAGCCAGAGCTAGCTTTCGCCCCACCTTTGCTGCCAGGAGTTTGACTCGAGGCTGCGTCAAAGGACAAGAGCTGGTTTCCAATATGAAAATGAGTCATTGCTGCGGTAGAAACGCTGCCTGTGTTCATTGCTGCCGCCCACACCTCAGACAACCGGCAGCAGAGAACTCTGACCGTTCTCTGGGATCCGCGCAATAAAGGAGGGGGGGTCTGGCCTGTAACCATAGGAGGAAAAAAAGGTCCAGGGAGCGTCAGACTACATAAACCCGCCGAAAGGGTGGGCCTCGGGTCGGGTGACCTCACCGTGGTCAGGAGAAACGACACAGAGCGGTGTCATACGGGAACTGGGGGCAGAGAGGGAGAGAACAGATCCAAACTGACCCCGGATGTTTGAATTAACAAAATGAAACACAATGCATTTTCAGGGGACGTCTCGAGAACTTGGTTTGCGGAACAACATAGATTTCTGTATCTGGTGGGGGTGTGGAGTAGATGCTGCTTCGTACTTTCGGATTGTAGGGATTCCACCCGGGACTCCTTCCGCCTCAGGTCGCCAAGGGCCTGTTTTAGGTGCAAGAAGCACCTTGCTCGTGCTCTCTCTCGCGCTCCCTTAGGGCTCCGCGGGATGTCAGCAAACACGATCGAGGACTCTGAGAGGAGGTGAGGACGGGAGGGGTCCGTGGATCGCTCTGGTAGTACTGCTCACCCTGCACAAACTGGGCACCCTCTTGCTGGTTTAGATAAACCCGACGCGTGGGTCTAAAGGCGAGTCTCTTACGCTGCAGAGGAGAGCCAGCCAGGGAGGGACGCCGCGTCCTTCCGAAACCAGAACCGCCAGATGAGGCGCATTTTGGGATGTGGTGCTGGGTGCGACCTAACGCTTGGGGACAATCAGAGGGTCTCTCTCCGGCTCTCTCCGTCCGTACACATGCAGGGCTGTGTTTGTGTGTGTGTCCCATGTCAACGTGTGCGGTGTACACATGTGTGCTGCGGGGGACGTCGGAGCACCCCCAGCACGGAAGGCTCACTCTTCTACATGCCAGACGACCCTCACGCGCAAAGCCACATTCATCCAAAGGCCGCCGTCAGTCTCCACTGGATCTTTCCCTCCTCTTTAGACTCCAGCTCCGAGTAACTCCCTGCGCAGAGAAATTCCTTAGGCTCAGTGCTTGGAGTTGGGTAAACAGCGGGGAGGGGAGCGGGGCCTGGAGGAGAAAGCTGTCTCTGAAACCTGAGCTGGAGGAGCCCGTTACACCCAGGAGACCAGGAAAGAAGCCCGGATGTGAACACGGCCTCACCGTAGCGCAGGGGTCCCGGGTGTCTCGCCACCCTAATCTCGTCCTTTCTGAAGCGCTAGGGTGCCGGTGCCATTCGGAAGATCTAGGCACGGATCTAGGAAACTATCCGACAGGCAGCCGGGCCAGCGGACTTCCTGCCCCGACCGGAGTGGCCTGTATTTCCGCAGGCCCCACGGCAGCACTGGCCCCAGTGGCTGCTGAGCCCTTGGTGGGGGGTTGGCGTGACTTACGCTTTAGTCTCATTTCCTTTGAGCAAAGCCCGCCTGGCTGTGGCACTGGGGGCCCAGGGTGAGGCCTGCGCGTGCCCACAGCGTGCCCAGCCTTCCCTGCAGGCTGAAGAAACGCCGCTCCGCACTCAGCACCGTGCTGCCCGTCTCCTTCCCGGCTTCCCATCTGCGCCCCGCTCTAGGAGCCCGTGAGGAAGTTCCGTGCCAGGTGACCCGGGACGCACCTTCGAGCTGCGGATGCCCTCTCCGCGGACACGCCAGGCCCCAGCTCCTGGGCAGCTGCCTCCCTGCACTGCTCTCCTGCCTGCCCGCGGGGTTGCTTCTGTGGCTGCGTCCAAAGCCAGTTTTCAGATTTCCGGATACTTCCTGCTCCCTCTCACTGTCCTCTTCAGCTACCGTTTTCTTCATCTGCTTTGTCCGTTTTTTTTTTTTTAATTTAACCTCCAGATCTATAAACATCACTGTGGTAAACAGCTCGAAGGTGTCATTTGCTTCAACTGGATTCCTGCTGAGTCTAACACTGGTGCCACCCTGACAAATGCCACTTGCCAGCGTGCACTGAGCCTCACTGACGCTCCACATCACGCCGGGCTCTGACCATGTCAGTGGGTGATGCTGAGAAACTGGGAGAAAAAAAGCGGAAGGAGACCTTGCTGCTCACCGCAGGAGTCGTCGCTGAGTCCTGGCGGGTGGCAAGGACCTGCCCGAGGCCACAAAGGCAAAACAGAAGTAGGGCTGGGACCAGCTCTCCTACTTCCCAGGTCAGTGCTCTCTCCTTGCATCCAGATTCCAGGGGGATGAAGTTTACACTTAAAGCAACTGTGAGTCAGTGTAAAAATGCATCCTTATGGAGCACTATTAAATTTTAAGTGGTTAAGTTCCTATAATTTCTCCTCTATTGTGCATCCCTATTTTTAGCATTAGGAAAACAGTACTGTACTGGTCCATTTTCTGGTGCTATAACAAAATAGTGGAAGCTGGGTATTTTACAAAGAACAGATGTTTATTTAGCTTAGTTTTAGAGGCAGAAAGATCAGAACCTGATGAGCTGGACCTTGGAGAGGTCTCCAGGGGACGCTTTCGCTATGGTGGGATCACACGGAGAAAGAGCCAATTGATAAGCAAGGAAATGAGAGAGTCAGGGCCCAGGGTTGCTTTTTCTATCACAGCTGCTCTGGGGTCTCAGGAGAACAGCATAAAGGCTCCTGACAGCTCTCATTGTCTTCCACAGATCTTGTCTCTCCAGGCTCCAGCACCCTTCACTGCCTCGTGGAGACTCAGCTCCCAGCGCGGGCACCTGTGGTGACACACTCCAGCCAAGACTGTGCCAAAGCTTGGCTTTATGGACGAAACCAAAGAAACCACCCGGGAGCCTACTTGCCATTCTCAGTCACGGTCGCTGGATGCGTCTAGGTCTCCGTAGGTTCTGACGCACGTGGTCCCCTCAGTCCT
>PVIC010011816.1:0-40693 GCA_004025085.1 Thryonomys swinderianus | reverse complement strand
GTCAGGTAGTTCTAAGGCAGAAACATGGAGGAAGGGCCCGGCCAAGGACCTCTGCTGGTAAGCAGAGAGGGCAAGGAAGAGCCCACGGACAACAACATCTTTCCAGAACCCCAGGGACCTTCTTCCTCCAACCGGACTCTATCTCCTAACAGCACTTCCTGTCATGGACTTGTCAGTGGATGATTCACTGATGAAGTTAGTGCCCTGGCACTGAACCACCACCCAAAAGCTCCACCTCTCAGCAGATGAGCCTTTGGTTTTGATTCAAAGCCTGTCAAATATTGCAAGCCTTGAGTTGAATATGCAGGGAGACAGCACTGCGAAGCAGTGGAATGTGAGAAAATTCCCTTTTGCTCCTTAGAACGCAGCAAGAACTTAATCAACAGTTAAGTTGATTGACATATTCAAATAATTATCATCTAGTCTCAAGGTCCAGAGTAGATTGGCACCAGATCTTTCTGTCTGGGTGAATTTCAGGGTCCTGATCCTGATGAAAGTGGGTTTCTCTCAGTGCTAGTAAATGGTGAACAACTTATCCTGCTAAAAAACAAAACAAAACAAAACAAAACAAAACAAAACAAAACAAAAAACAAGAAGCCCTTGTGTGTCGTGTTGGCTGATTTGCATGGTGTAATACTCCTCTATGGTTGAGTTCAACTCTACTAAGGATAGAGCGGGAAGGAGATGAGCCTCGTCATCTCTCTTGGGATGGCTCGGAGGGACTTCAATAGACCCCTCACTCTTGCATGCCCACTGCCCAGGTGGACCTGAGATTCCCATATCACCATCCATGTGTGCATGTAACTATTTCTTGGCATCTCTACTCAGGTTTCCACAGTGGCCAGCATCTGTCTTCTGTCTGAAGGGACACAGCCAACTGTTTGAGTTTTTATCTATTGCATACTTAACCTTCCAGAACCAGAGGCTCTGCACTTGGGCTGGACTACCAGGGGATGCCATATCGTGCTTGTTTTTTTTTTTTTTTTCTTCAGTCCTGGGGATCGAACTTGGGCCTTTGTGTGAATGACGAGAAGGCTTCTGCGTCCAGGGCTTGGTAACCTTTTGGTGGCACTACTGGAGTGCAATGCCAACTTAGGAAGGAGAGCTAGTGGAGGGAAGTAAGGCCCTGGAGGCCCTCTGTATTGATTAGCTTTCCTCTCACTTGGTCCCAAACGTGCCACACAGGGCTTGACGGAGGAGGAGTTTACTTAACTCAGTTTCAGAGGGGTCAGTACATGACTGTCTGGCTCCAAGGTGTGCTGGAGGTTATCTGCTCAACCGGGGGCAACCATGAAGCAGAGAGCAGGAGAGGTCTTGGAGACAGACCCACCAGAGCTGTGCCCCATGACCTGCCTCCTCCCTCGGTTTTCTGCCTTCTCACAGCTTATTTAACTAGAATCAGTGGATCAGTCCACTGAGGAGTATGGCACAGCTATGATCTGGTCAAGATTCACAATCCCACCTCTGAACATATGAGTATTTGGGGGTGTACTTTATATATTTTATATCTAAACTGTACTACGTACTCTTGGAAGGTATTTTGGAACCTTGTTCTCTTTCTTTTTTTCTCTCTGCTTTTTGGCTGCCATGATTTGATTAGTTTCACTCTACCATGCCCAGCTTCCTATAATGCTTGGCTTCCCCACTGGCCCAAAGTGATGGGACAAGCAACCAAGGACTGCAACCTTTGAAACTGTTACGGATGAGTCCAGATGTCCCCCGAAGTCTCATGCAGTCACAGACTTGCTCCAGAGTATGCGAAGCTGGAACTGCTTCACGATGCAGTGCTGGGCTAAAGGGCATTAGGATTAAGGGTGCGAGGGCTACTCATCCTAAGCAGCCTGAATAAAATAAAAGGGGTAGAAAGATGCTGTTAAACTCTGACCATCTTACTCTCTTTGCTGCCTTGTGTGTCCTATGTTGTTTCTCCTCCGGATAGTTACTTGCTCCCAACCTCAGAGCCTACCAACTATGAACCCAAACCTCTATGAACTGGAAGTCAAATAAACCTTTTGCTTTTTACTTTGGTTGTTGGGTGTTTTGTCTCAGCAATGTGAGGAAAGTAACTGACACAGAAACTGTCAGGCAAAGTATAAATTTGCTCCTTTTAAGTCACATATCTCAAGTATGTGGTCCCAGTGACGGGGTGCTGTCACGATAGTGATGCTGCACAGTTGGAGAGGACTCAGGTGACCTTGACCAAGAGTGCCGGTGTGCTTCGCAGAGGTGGGGAAGGCCCGTTCTACGTAGGGAGCAAATTATTTAATCTCTCTGCCCCATAATCTCAGGATTAAGCACTGCCGTAGGACTTGGCATTTGTCAATTGTTGGGATGCTCTGCACGACCACAGAAACTCAACTCATTCTAAATCCAGCCCAACCCACTCTGGAATTCCTCAGCAAAGCCTGGAGGATGAACGAAGGTTCGAAGGTTCGGAGGGTGTTTTGGGTGGGAGTAGTTTATTCCCTCAGGGTCCATGTGTTGAAGGCCTGGCCCTCAGCATGACAGTGTGGGAGGAGGGCCCTAGGGAAAGGATTTAGGTCAAGTGGGGCTGTGCCTTCAGGGGGATTAAGAGATTGTCTGTGGAATCTCGGTTAGTTCTCAAGAGAGGGTTGTTATCAAAACCTAAATCTGGCCCCATCCAGTTTGGGCCTGGCTTCTCATCTGTGATATGATCCCTTGCACCACCATGCCTAGCTTAAGGGTTTTCTTTATAAAGTTATCCTGTCTCAGGTATTCTGTTACAGTTACAGAAAAGCGATTAACACAGAGCATTACTTACACCTCAAACCTTATGCTACAAAGAGTTTATAATTTGATTCAGGATATTAAACTATACCCAAAAGAGTACTATAGGAAGTGCTATTCCAATGATGTTAAAAGGCAATAGTGTGCAAAAAATGTGACTTCTAGTAAATTTGATAAATGATGGAGTTGAACTAATAAGTGATAGAGTTGAGTTTCCTACAGGATTTCTCAGGGTTGTTCATCTGCTGTCCTGAAATGCATATCTCTAAGGGGAAAATTATGTGCATTTTCAAAGTCATATTCTGATGTAACAAAAAACTCTGATGTTTCTGTGAATGTTAGATCATGATAGTAACAGCACCAGTGGCCCATTGCTTCATACTTCATTTAAGTATGAACACTGCAGATCTTCTCTTGAATGTTGAGCAGAAATCAGGCCTGAATGAATATACTTGAAAAAGGAACCAAAGGCTAAAGGGAGGCTCTGTTTGCATGGCAGAAATGTTGGAAAGCACCACTCACACAGGTGAAGGATCTTTGTGCAGCTTTCAAAGGCCACCAGGCAAATCTGGTCCAGTTTCCCCTGATACCACGTAGACATTTAAAGTGCATATGTATCTTAACTTTCTCTTCCAGCACTTCGCAAGGATTGGACAAGCCTGTGCAATGAGAATGTCTTTCTTCAGTGCTCTGGTTGAGCACACGGCCTAATGACAGGGTATGGTCCTGACCACCAGCAGGACTATGGGGGAAGTGCAGACAGAGGCCACCCCCCAGGACTTCGGGCACCTGACATCCTGGGTCAGGATGAGTCATTCCCTCTGTACATAAACAAACAAGCAGCACCCTGCAATCCTGGGCCATAGTGGCTCAAGCCCCCCAAAGACAATCTGGAATATCTGAAAACAAATCATAAGATATGGAGTACGTGGTTCCCCTTTTTTTGATGAAACAAGACAAAAGGGACAGCTGAACTAAACAAACATAACCTCCATTTCTACCGGCCTAGAGGGTTTCCTGTTTATTAAGGGTGAAGTGGAACTTCCTAAATAATTATATTTACAGTAAGTTACATGTTACCCTAAAGATGTGGACAAAGACCACATCCAAAAGGTGAATTTTTCTGTTGATAGTGATGCAAGCTTGTGCACAGTGGGCATGTTAGCAATATCAGCTGTGTAAATTTTATACAGCTTCTCCTGTTGCTGAGTCATCCAGCTGCTTGCAATGTGAAGAAGTCAGTCAGTGAGTCTTGGCCTGCTAACAGGAAGCTGGGTTTCCAGTAGAGCAAGAGCGCCACCTTGTGTTAAGGATGAACACTGCAGATTTTCTCTTGAATGTTGAGCAGAAACCAGGCGTCAGTTGCAACCATGCCATACTGGATTATTATTTTTTTTCCCATGCTGAAGTACTTTTAATAAAGTTTAGTGGATCATTTAAAGGTCTCCAGAGGAACAGAACCAATAGGCTATGTGTGCGTACTATCAACAGGTTTGTTTGAAGGAATTATCTCATGCAAATGTGGGTGCCGGCTGGCTTGATATTCATAGGATTGGCCAGCAGGTTGCAGACTTAAGCAAGAGATCATGTTAGTCAGGAGACAAAATTTCTTCTCCAGCAAACTTCAGATTTTGTTCTTGGAGGCTTCATCTGCTTGAATGAGACCTACTTATATTACTTAGATATCTTTTACCTAAAGCCAATTTACTAGATATATATGGACTGTGCTACAGCATATAGCTCAGTTTCTGCACAAATAACTGGCTCCTGGCTAAGTCGGTATGTAAACCTAATCATCACAGATAGCATCACTGGCCCGCATAGAAAATTTACTTTTTAACATTAAGAGATACAAATTATTCTTTGCCTGATTTGTCATTATATGGACTCAACAACATTTCAGGTTGTACTGGGTTCATTGCCGTTCTAATTATCCCTTATAATAGTGGCTAGATTCTGGTGTACTGGTACCGGCTTACACTCTGCATCATCTGATGCTCTCCAATGCCATCATTGCCAAAGGACGTGGAATATACTCCATAACCAATAGGATGATTTTCCAGGGTGGATGCTTGCAGATACAGTGTACGTGTAGTTCTTCAACTAGAACTCTGTGTAGTGAGGATCAAGACAAACTTTGAAAGGCTGGTCCACACCCTTGATGTGTTTTTTCTGTCTTGTACTTCTGCAAAAAGTTGACAGTCACATTCTCTGCTGAGCAGGCATCCCACAGAGGGAAATTGTTACCCTGGATAACTTTCCAAATGTGCAGTTGTAAAATATAAAATAAGAATCCACCGTCTTGATGAACACTTTACCTTGGGATTTTGAAGAAGTTTCTATGGTCCTGAACACTAAGAATTTTTCCTTTATAAATGAAAGTCCAGGGAAGGGGACAGGAGATAGCCAATACCCTAGGGGATGGGTCTTATTGGGAAGGAGGAAGAAGAAATTAGATTTCACTGGGATCCTCTAAATAGGAAAACTTCAGAGTGTCTGCTAACGGGGGAGGGAGAAGGTACAGCATCTTATCATAACAGAGGGGACGCGGTTTCTGGTATGAAATTGCAGATGTACAACTTGTGTTGCCAAATATTTTGGTCTTTCTTAGACTTCAACTGTTCCTGGCCTGTCTTACCACTATGGAATGAGTTTGGTGTGTTTTTCTAATGTAAAGGTAAAATATAAAAATTTTTCCTTTGTATGATGTGACACATAATCTTACCCACTGCAGAGGTTCATAAAGATAGCAGAACAGAGCAATGACAGAGTTTCCCAGCTGCCAAACACTCAAAGCTGAAGAAAAAACTGAGCAGATGAAGGAAGTTCCTGTGTTAGGAAAAGCATATTATTTATCAATTAATGCGTGAGGATCCATATCCATACACGACCAGATTGTTAATCCAAATCTCCTGCTAAGAGAACTAAAAGTGTCTTTTAAACAAAACAGAGAGGGATAAGCTAATTGAATAATGGAGATTGTTGGAAAGAAAACTGAAATACTATAGAGATCACTGAGGAAACTGCATTCAGATACCAAAATACTACATCTATTACAGAGTTGTAACTGATTAGGACCAAATTTTTGAGGGACAGAAGACTCACATATTCAGACAGCTTGGGGAGGACATACTACAGCGGTCATTTTCCTTTGCGATCATGATGATGTTATCTGGGAAATATCACAAAGCCTAGGGTGTTAAATGTTTTATCTATAAATTAAAAATGATCTTATGTTGAAAGGATAAATTTTGGATATAATAACTTCAGTTTAATATGCTATGAAATCAATCTCATCCATTTTTAAAATGCGACCAAAAATATTAAACTTGCACAATGTGCTCACCTTCCCTTTCATAAGGCTTCAGTGTTAGTGTGGGAAAGTGAAGTCTAAAATTTCCAAAGGCATTTTGCTATCGTGAGGAGTGCCTATCTCTTTGATACTGAAGAGTTGCGTACAAAAGTCCAAACCTGATGAGGCTATTGAGAAATGGAAGCCAGATCTGATTCTCAGGTGCCTGAAATATTCCGTACCTCAAATTGTAGGAACACAACACAATCCTTACGGCCTGAGCCGGAATTTCTGCTATAAGCAGCAGGAAGCTCCCCACTGAATTTGGCTTACAGACTGCGTAAGCTCATCCTTTCTGCCTTCCACTCAAGACTTTTTCAATGACGCTCCATCAACTTCCACAAGACCTGCCAGACTCAGCCCGACTTTTAAGCTAGGCTGGCTTCTCAGTCTCTTCAGGGGGCCCATCTCCTTCAGCCTGGCCAACCCTTTTCATCATCTCCTTGTTGTACTCACTCCTTCAGTGAGCTCTGCTACCCAGTTTGCTAGTAATTTGCCTTCAAACACAACTTTGCGTGCTCCTAGTAGACTTTCTACCCTTTTGTACCGTACTTGCTGCGTTGGTTTTGTCTTTCCAGGGCGGGAGCATTGTTTATATTTTCCTGTCCTCTCTCAGCCCCGCATTCCAAGAGGGTTGACTGCAGGAAGAAAGGGGCAGACACAGCGAAAGACGTGGTACCACGAAGGGTGCGGCACAGATCGCGCGAGTGCCCGGATGTAGGTGTCAATGATGAGTCCTGGGAACGGTGGCACCAGCAGCCGGTCTGCTAACACCAGCTCTTCTCATGATCCCAGACAGAAAATATTCAGCAAATGTTCTCTGAAAACCTCTTCTGCGCTCATGAAGCATGTACAAGAAAACTTTCCATAGACGCTCTGGCCCTGGTAAACAAAATGTTTAGGCTTCAGAATTATTCTTGGCCCATTTGATAATATAACTAAAGAACTTCTGAAATCGTTACCTTCAACTATCTCCCCCTACAGCTTATGTTTTCCCCACTAGCTAAGAGAGGCTACTCAGCTTTTAAATTAACACTGCTTTCCTGCGCACTTTCTAAATGATCCATCATTTTCAGACCATTTCTATTTTCTGAAAATTCCCTTCACTTTTATTGGAAAAGTACGTAGCATTTTTTGTATTTTACTGGAAACTTCTGTTGGTTATGATTCCATGAAAATGGGAAGTAACTCCCTGACATCATCACAAATAAAGTGATGGAGTCATATTAATTTTACATCTCATTTTTGAAGAGCTAGACTGTAGCTGACATATCCGCTTCCTTTCCTGGAAGCTATGTGTTGTTACATAATGCTCTTGTTGGGCCCATCCTCCTCGAAAACATTAGGGGGCCTTCAAGAGCTGCAGATCCCAAACGTCCTCCCACTCCCCTGATCTTAGTAATTTCCCCCCTAAAAAGAAGAAAATTTAAGTTTTGCTCAGTATTCTTTTAATTGAGCATTAAGTTTGTGTGGAAATTGTCCCAGCCGTTGTGACTTGCATCTGGATGTATTTCCAAAGCCTCATGTGATCACAGGTGATCGTATGTGATCAGTGGGTTAAATTAAATAGGCAGATATTATTTATTAGTGTATGATCATAGGCTTTGGGGAGGTGATTTGGTCATAACGCTCGATGATTTGCGAAAGTAAGCCTGCTTGGAGGAGATGGGTCACAGGGCTTACCCGAAGGGTCTGTCTTCCTTCTTCCTCTCTTGAGCCCCTGTCTACTTCCTGTCTGCCACATCATGGATTGTCTTTCCTCTGTGATGCCCTCTGGCTTGATACTCTACCACGGGACCAGCTGACTACGGAGCGAAATCTCTAGCAATAAATCTGTAACTTTTGGGGGCCAGGTAATTTGTCCCAGAACATAATGAAGAACATGATGAAAATAACAACCAACAAGATTGTCATTTGCTATATTAACTTCAAAGCAGAGGCAAAGAGCAAAAGCCCCTTTAAAAAATTGTGCTGTGCTGGTGAGTGAGCCCCTCAAGATTCATGTGTCCTGTAGAGGGCAGTGTTTCCCTTTGCTTGAAGTGTTTGATTTTCCAAATGGACCCACCGCCACATCCAAGAGGGGGAGAAATTATGAGAACTTCCTGGGTGCAGTATTGACGGTAAATATCTACTGGGAAGGAGACATAATTGATGGTATCCTTGATTACTGATAGAACGTGTTCCTTTAGCTGCCTGAGCCTGGAGTTGAGGATTTTATATTAAGAAAGAAGGAGACAGAATGAATGCAGAGGGGGAAGGTATGGAGACACCTCTGAGCAACAGCAGGCGTTTGACCACAAGAGTCAGAAATTCAGATTCTCTCAAGGTGGGGAAGGATCTTCTATAGTAAGAAGGGGACACAGAGAGACAGTGCACATCTCCACACTTGTTTTCTTACTTCCACCACCTTCGGTTCATTCTCCACTTTCTCACAGAAAGCAAACCAGGCTCCCAGCCCCCTCCATTTATATAACATCCAAGGCATCAGCACATTCTTTCACTGTCTTGGGGCTGAGACGAGGGGACGGTGGATATACGTTCAGCGGGAGGAAGTCTGGGGGAGTTTCTCTACAAGGCAAAAACCTAACTTGCAAAGTCCCATTGTGTGGGGCTGGTTACTCTCACTCCACGCTGACAAGGGGTTAGATTGTGAGGGTTATTAGAATGTAACTGTCTGTGGTAATCCCTATGCTTGGCGCCCAGTAACCGAGGAAGTCGGTGCTTCTAGGGAGTTTGGGCAGACAAACTTCTAGATGAGTGGGACCAATCTCCTCAATTTTCTGATACTTGGGTTTTAAAAAATCCTGAATGGAAAAGCAAACAATGCCTTCAAACTTTGAAAGTGACTCAGACCAGACTCCTCTAGGACTATGCTCTTTTCTTTTCTTATTCACAGAACAAGGAAACTGAGAAGAAGGATGTTATTATCACTAACTGAACGTGAGTTATGGTGTAGATGTAAAATGCCCCCACTTCCATGTGCTCAGAAGAGGGGCTTTTGGAAAGTCATTGAATCATGGGGAGTATTATACTCATTAGTGGGTTAATCTATTGATATGTTCAGCAGCTAAGTGCACTGTTACGAGTTGGGGCTTTGATGGAGATGTGACCTGGAAGGGTGTCGCCTTCCCCAATTCCTCCTCCTGCTCTGCTTTCTGGCTTCCTATCTATGCAGGCCTGTCCACCGTATTCTCCCTGCCTTTTAGCCAGCAGAATACGGACCGAATCCTCTAAAAACTGTGAGTCAAAATAAAGTCCTGTAAGTTGGGGATATTGACCATTTTATCTCAGCAATGACTGACTAAGAGATTTTAGTACTGAGAAGTAGGGCCATTATCATGACTATACTTGACCTGTGGTTCAGAAATTGAGGGAACTAGCTTGCAGGAGGAGGTTGGAAAGGTTTGGAGACACAAGCTAGAGAAGTCATAAAATACTGTAAGCAGAGTACGCAAAGTTTGATAGGAAATTGTAGTTGGAGCACAGAGGATTGGAACGATCATAGAAAAGCAGATGCAAAAGAGCAGACTCAGAAGGTTTCAGTAGGGAACAGGGACTGCATTGGCAGCTGAACTCCAGGCTATGTGTCCGATGCACTGGCAGAAAATTTGTCTACATTTTGCCCATGTTTTGGAAGCTGTGGAAGACTGAAGTTAAGGGAGGCAGAACTTTTAACCTGGTGGGGAGAATTCCAGGGCAGCCCAACATTCAGGTTTTGGTATGGATACTATTGGAAGCTTTTGCTAGACTTATAATGAAAATCAGGAACAAAGGACAAAGGCAAAGTAATTTGAAAAATTTGCTGTTTCACAGAAAGGAAGTACCTGCAAACTTGGGGCAAAGAAGAGTGTAGTTGCTAAAAAGCCAAGTACTTCTTACCAGGAAAATAAAAAAAGATACCTTGAGGACATTTTAGGAATCCACAAGAACTCACCCACTGAAGATTCAAGGGGTCTAATACTCATTTGCTTCTACCAGCTGAGTTCCCTGAGTGTCTAGTCCAGCTGCCTGAGCCCCCCCCCCCCATACCTAAACATCCTGTACTGCTCTGGCCGCTGTGACAGGTCATAGCACACCTGGCACAACAGAACATTAGCTATTGCTGTCAGCAGTTGCCATGCAGCTGTGCCACTCAGGTAGTTTCGCTTCACTGTTTCCTTGTCCGCTACCGAAAGTCTGTCAATCAAGACCCCACTCCGTAACCTTCAGTCAGATTCTCCTTTGGGGTTTGTCCACAGACGTCTCACTCAGAACCCCCAAGTGCAGGCTGCCCGTGTTCTCTCACTGGGTTGCTACCATCTGTGTGACATCCAGTGACAAAAGCCTGGAGATGACGTTGAACAGCTTCCTGCTCTGGTACACGGCTCCTCCTACCTCAGCCCTCTTTGGATGATAAGAACCAGTGGCCTCCTTGCCTCCAACCCACCAGATGCCTCTTGCAAACATCTCCTCCACCTGCTGCTCAAGGCTGTGAGTGGTCGCGTGTCTGTCCCTTCAGTTGGTCATCCAAGTCCTAATGAGGCCTGACCTCCAGCTTTGATCCAGGCACAACACACTTACCTGGATGCGGTTACCATGTTTGTCCTCTTGGTCTTCATCTGGGGCATGCTCCTTGTGGGGGATGCCCTTCTTCCTGCTGGACACTCTCAGCCCTGGCCCACCGAAAGGAAAACGACAAAAGAAAGAGATAACAGGCTTTGTACAGAAAAACCGCTGTGCTAAACAGGCTACAGAAACAGACCTGAAGCTTAGTCTTAGGACAGCAAACCTTGGCATAGATAATTCTTGACAGCAGACATATCGGCTTCAGTCTTCCTGGGAGAAGCTGGTCTCTTCCCCAAAAATACAGACCTAAAAAACACAGGCTTCAGATCATTAGGGAGGATGGAAGCAGAGTTTGTTATTAGAAATTTCTCAAAATAATGTGTCTGGCCTTGACTTCTGGCCAAAGCTGTGACCATGGACATCCAGTTACAATGACCACATCTGCCTTTTGGTTTGGTGCTGTTTTGTCTGCAGTAAAGATAAATAGGGGGTTTAAAAAAAATAGCTTAGGTTCTGCCTAGGCCCAAGGAGAGACTGTTCTGATCTTTTGCTGTCCATCAGTGGTAGTTTTGTTCCCATGCTGTATTTTTCTGGTGATGACAATCTAAATGATAAAGCTAAAACTACTTCCTCTTTATACTTTTGTTTTTCTTTTTGAGACAGGGTCTCACTTTGTAGTTCAGGCTGGCCCTGAGCTCACTATGTGGCCCAGGCAAGCCTCGAATTTGGCAATCCTCCTGCCTCTGCCTCCTGAGTGAGTGCTGGGATTACAGATGTGAGCCACGATGCCCGGCACTGTGGTGCATGTACTCACCCCGTATTGTTGTATGTGGTTACTGGGATTGAAGCAGGGACTTTGTGATTGCTAGGCAGGGGCTGGAACCACTGAACCCCACTCTTAAAATAAGTTCACAGATTCACTAATTCCTGTCTCAGAAAAAGAATCTTCAACACGTGCCAGTAAAAGAGACATGTGAAAGATTTATTATAGGATGCACTCAAGAGAGGAATGTGGAAGCTCGAGAAATGAGGCAGTTTCAAGCCTGAGTAGGGAGCATAAGAATGTCTTCCAGATGGGTGAGTGAGGGTTTGTATCTTCGCTGTCTGCCGGGTTATGGTGGAAGCCATCTCTGGGGGACTGGAGTGGAAGCCAGGCTGTTCAAAGTTAAGACTTGCTGTAGCACTTGCAGTTGCTTTCTGAGTTGGAGGAAGGGACAGTTTGCAGGAGAAAAGGGTCCAGTGCCTGGAGACTTACAGGTTATCAATAAGGGCCTTTAGGAATGTAATACTATGCTTTGTAAGAATGGAGAGAGGAGGTCATATACCTGGATGGCCTCCAGAAGCAGGAAAAGAGCTTGTCTTGAAGCTGAAGTTTTTCTTAAAAGTGTAATTTAAAGTCATGATTTCCTAGTCTCCTTTCTCCCTTGTTTGATTTCTTCTATCCCACCTCAGTGTGAAGGAGCTCCTCTTCAATTTCATCGTTGGAAGGTTGGACCTCATTGCAGTACAATGAGGGTGATGGAAGGTGACAGAATCGTGGTAGCTCTGCCCCTCAAATTGTGTCATGTACTGCTACAAATTCCCAATACTGATTGTGATCATGATGTGTATATATAATGTACTAATAAAAATGAAAATAAACTACATAAACATTGATCCACATGTTGATCAACAGGTTATAATGGGAATGGCTTGGTTATAAAATCGAGTTCTTTCTACAACACTTATCCTTCTTGTCATGGTGCTGTTGACCATGTTATGTTGCAGCACAAGGGCCCTCACCAGATACTGGGCAGATGCCAGAGCCATGCTCCTAGACTTCCTGTCTTCTGGAACTGTGAGTTAAATTAACACATAGTCTTTATAATTTACCCAGGCTCCAGTATTTTGTTATGGCAGCAGAAAACAAACTAAGACACATAGTTCTACCTAAGGGGCTTGGGCCCCTTAAATAAATAAACACAGGAAGGGAAATGGCCCTTTTGCCCATGTTCATGGTCAATCTTCTCTCATAATGAATGGATTAGGCATTTCAGATATAGGATCTTGATTCTCCTTCTCATTTTCTCTTTATCCAAGTCACAAAAGTAGTTTTACATACATCCAGACAATGAAAATATAAGTGATGTATACATCTGATGATCTTGGGAGCTGAGAGCATTTCAGGAAGATCCCGTTTTGATTCCTCTTTCCCGAGAGTGAATTCCATCTGAGCCTGAAGAATAATTGTTCTTTAACAGGAACAAATGTTTTTAAATCAATAAATAATGAAGGCTTGAAACTGTCCCATGTTTGGATTTGAATGGAATTCAAGTTGCTGTCAACCAGGAGGCTTGGATTAAATTCTGGGGAGACAGACATTGCCTGCCTTGCTTCCCCTAATGAGGCTGACTCTTCCTGTGCTCAAAACAAACCAGTACCAATATTGGTTTTCCAGTTTGACCAGCAGATGGCACAATCTGAAAACCTATATGTTTCGGGGTAAGAAACAAAGGCGTTTCTGTTTTTCACACTGCAGTCAAAGATCCAAGGCACAGCTGGAAGGAAACCAAATATTGTAAAAGACCATAATTCATATTTGAGAGATTATTGCCACCCTCAGGGATATTTCTTTGGGAGGACTTTGAGGAAAATAGGCCAAAGAAATCTCATATGTGCTTCTTGGGAATTTCAGAGGCAATTTCTCATGTTCTTTTAGAAAAAGGTACAAAAAAAAAACCCCACAAAGATCTTTTGTGTTGTTATAAACAACAAGGTAGAGTAGAGGCTGGGAGGAAGACTTTTTGTTTCCTTTCTAAAAGAAACAACTTTACGATTACAGTTCCATGACCTGGAACTGACAGTTCTTGCTGCCCTGACGGGACAGAAACATCCTGACTTGTACAGTCAGTCTATTTGGCAGTTATTCTCGTGGAATTTAAGGATTGGGACAGAGTTTTGAGAACATTTGGTTCAGACTTTCAGCCGGCACAAATGTTGATCACATCATCTCCCTATCACAGAAACACATTTCCCTACAAACCCACCGAGGCAAGAGGATGTTCACACGTCTCTCATGGTGGCCTCAGCCCCACGCATGAGCTGCTGGTGGTAGCTGAGTGGCTGCCTCAGTTGCCACACTTCATAAAACTTCTTGAGTATATTCCACATTCACATCTGTTCACTGACTTTTCATTCACTGCGTTGGTACTGTTTGAAGGGCCAGGCCATCAGCAAACAGGGTATTGCCCTACCTTACTGAATTCTGACAGGTATTGCCATTCTTCTCCATGTGCCCAGAATGGGAGGAAACTGATGCCCAGAAAGACTGGGCAACTTGCCCTCTTCTCTGGAGGAGTGGTGGCTGTGAGAATGGAGGGACTTGCTGTGAATCATGCTTATCTGATCCAGACGTCATACCTTCAGCTCTTACCATGTGTCCTGACATGTGTGTGGATGGCCCAGTGGAGATTCAGTCCTCTTTATCTGACACTTGCCAGACATATTTGCCTTCAAGGGCACCAGCCAGGATGTCTCTTGTGCTTTTCAGCTCCCCCACGCTCTCCTAAGGTCTAGTCTTTCTCTTACGTGACAACCCTTCTGATATTTAAATGTTATGATCGTATACTGGTACTATTTCTGTGACCCTACATAAATCACTGAACTCCTTTGGGCTTCTGTTTCCTTGCTTGTAGGCCATTTGGCTCCTTTTGTAACTTTCTGAGGCTTGGAACTGCTCACTGGATATCTGCCTTTCCCATCAGACTTGGTGAGGGCCAGACCTATTCTCTTCACTCCTGACTCTTCAGAGCCTTGCCCTGCTCCCTGTTCCCAGGATCATGCAGCTGTTTAATTGGCAAAATAATGACTGCACAGAATGGGAGCAATTATACATCTCTGCCTCCTACACAGAATGGCTGTGAGAAACAAATCAGGCAGTACATGCAAAAGTACTCTGTCCTGCGAAAAAATAATGATGATATCATTGCAAACAGCAGTAGGCAATTTTTCTAAACTGTGGCATCTTTTCCACTGTCCTACCTCCTTACTTCATGTACATGTCTGCACTCTATCACTGTGGCTTTGACCGTAGAATTCGATTAATTAGTTGTGTCTCTACTTGCATTTGTTAGACACACAAGCCTTGTGTTTTTATTGTTGTTGTGTTCTGGAAAAGCTTAAGGGTAGGATAGGCTGCGGGGCCTGTTACAAATACAGGGACATGTGGATATGTTTTAATCTATCTCTACTGACGGAAGAAGCAAAAGAAAGCACAGCTTAAAGTGATCTAATTATACCGGGAAATGTATTCTCATGGATGAATGCAATCAACTCTTACTTAGTGCATTTTAGGCTGAATGGAGTCCGAAAAATAAAGGCCTTTGGATAAACTGATACTGGTGATAAACTGATGAGGATGTGTATTGTTTTCTTTAAAAGACAAGGAATCCTTTAAAGTAGATTAAATTTTCTTGTAGTTTCTAGGAATTCCTACAAATGTATCCTGTGAAATTTAAACCAGTTAGATTCTCCACAGTAGACTTGTCTGTTAGCTGTCCTTCTGGGAGGTAGATAATATATAGTAAAAAGCAAAATAACTTTGCCTAACCCATTGTTTTCCAGTTATACTGATTTTAGCACCTTTTACTCATGGATCACTTGTTTACTATGTTGGGAAATGTAGACAAGGAATGAGTTAGATCCTAATAAAAGCCAATGGGGTGGGGTGGGGATTTAGCTCAGTGGTTCTGGCGTCTGCCTGGCAAGCACAAGGTCCCAAGTTTGATTCCCAGTACCACATACCACAATGCCGGGCATGGTGGCTCATGCCTGTCATCCCAGTGCTCAGGAGGCAGAGGCAGGAGGATTGCTATGAGTTTGGGGCTAGCCTGGGCTACATAGTGAGGTCAGGGCCAGTCTGGACTACAAAGTGAGACCCTGTCTCAAACAAAACAAAATAAAACAAATAAAACAACAGCAAAAAACCCCAATGGGTCCTGATTAAATTCTAATCATGTCTTTTCCTAGACATTTTTCTTCTTTCTCAAATATATGGTGTTTGCAAATGTCAAAAAAGCATGGAAGAGGCTACAAAGTCTCTTTCTTCTTTCTCATTTGAATTGACATGAAGATAACAGTGCTACTTCAGTGTTACATTGATTCATAGGCGTTGACATCAAGCCCTCACCCCATGTAAGCATTTTCTAGTGCTTCAGCCATCGACACCACATTTCCTGGAGTCCTTTTCTGGTCACAGGTGCTAACCTTCCAGCGTTCCTCACACAGTCAAGGCAGATAGATGCCCTTCAGGGAAAGCCGGCCGAGCTGAGGGAAGTGTTCCTTCCATGCCAGAGTTTCAGTTTCAATCACTTTTGAGAGGGTAGGGCTGGAGTTCCGACCACCCAGCTCAAAGCCCCAGGGATCTTACTGCATCCAACACTTGTCTTATTTTAACTAGTGCCCTGGGATCAGAGTCACAGCAAAGGAAAACTGAGCTTCAATTCCAGGCTACCCAATCTTTGGTGTAGAAATATCTACTGTCTGACAACTTCTTCCCGAGGGGTCTCCAAGCCAGTTCTTGGTGTCCTTTTATCTGTCTTTGAGGAGGAAGAGGTTGCCGAAACAGCATGATTTTGAAGACTAAATCTAGACAAGGGAAGCCCTCAGGTTTTCTGATTTTAGTCCCTCTCTCTGTGTGGTTGTCTTAGGGCTGCAGTCTCCCTCTCTCCCTTTTTGGGTACCAAGCCTGGTTCAGATTGCTCCCTGAAGGAAAGCATTTTGGTTTCTTGGAATCTACTCTTTGCTGGGCCATGGTCTCTCTGGTCCTAAGCTACAGTCAGAGGCACTAGTCACTGGAAAGCCAGCCCCTCCTGAAAGGGAAGTGTTCACCAGTGGCTTTAGTCCTTAGTCCTTTAATAGTAGTCAGCGTGATGATCAATAGTGATCACCATCCAGCAGCCTAGCTGACCAGTGTCTTATCTGTCTTTACATTGGAGGACAGGGCTGTACAGTTGTACCCATGGAGAAGGCTCAGAGTCTTATGATGTGGTAAAGAAACAGGAGTTTAGTACATGGAGCAGGACTTCCAGCCTCTGCAATCCAGTATTTAGTCACTTTAGAAAAATTACCACATGGTCTTTCATCAGGAATAAAAATTAAACACACACACACACATATACACACACACACACACTATATATATATATATATATATATATATATATATATATATATATATATATAATAGGATAAGGTACAGAATATGATAATTGTGAAAATTATAGATACTCTTTAAGGTGGGTATTACTGTAAGATAATATCTTAAGTCAAAAACACATTTAGTACATCTAACCTACCCGACATCACAATTTAGCCTAATCTGTCTTGAATATATTGAAAATATTTACACTGGACTATAAGCTAAGCAAGATCTTCTAACATAAAGTCTACCTTCTAATAAGGTATGGACAATCTGGTATAATTTATTGAATGCTATGTTGAAAATGAAAACTAGAATATTTGTATGGATAAGCTTTTGAACCACTATAAAGTTGGCAAATTATAAGCCAAGGAGTGGTAAGTCATGGACCATCTGTTCTGTATGCTTAGTGCCTGGCACAAAGCAAGTTCTCAATAATAACAAAAAAAAAAAAGAGAGAAGAGACATGAAAAAAGACTTTTGCTTCTGATACCTTGAGGTCTAGTGCCTGGGAATTTCCATCACTCCCAGGAAACAAGTTTATTATCAAAAACATCAACTACCATCTTCGCATGAGACCAGGGCATCTCAACATTGGTACTATTGATTTTTTTTTTTGAGACAGGGTCTCGCTTTGTAGTTCAGGCTGGCTCTGAGCTCACTATGTAGCCCAGGCAAGCCTCGAACTCAGCAATCCTCCTGCCTCTGCCTCCCGAGTGCTGGGATTACAGGCGTGAGCCACCACGCCCGGCTGGTACTATTGATTTTTGACCCGGCTAATTCTTTTTCTTGGTAGTTGTCCTATTTAGTGTTTTGTTTATGTATTTAGGAATAGACTTGCTGGGACATATGATAACCCTAAGATTTACATTTTGAAGAGCCATCCAACTTCTTTCCACAGTGCTGAACCATTTTATTTATGAGGAATGAACGAGGGCTCCAACATGTTCACATATTCACCAGTGCTTGCTATATTCTGGTTTGTTTCATTTGGCTGTTGTCATTGTTTAGCTTGTAGCTCGTCTTGTGGGTCTGAAGTAGTATCTCATTTTGGTTTTGATTTGCATTTCCTTAACAACAATGCTGAGCATCTTTTCATGCACTTCTATGGGGCATTTGCATGCTTTGTTCAAAGCAATGACTATTTACATCTTTTATTTAAGACTTGGGTTATAAAGGTTGACTTGGAAATTCTTTTAGAAATATATTCTGGGGCCGGAGATTTAGCTCAGTGGTTCCGGTGCCTGCCTCGCAAGCATAAGGTCCTGAGTTTGATCCCGGTAACCACATACAATGCTGGGTGTGGTGATTCACGCCCACCAGCAATCGATACCACATACCACAGTGCCAGTGCCAGGCGTGGTGGCTCATGCCTTTAATCCCAGCACTCGGGAGGCAGAGACAGGAGGTTTGCTGGGTTTGAGGCCTCCCTGGGTTCCATAGTGAGCTCGGGGCCAGCCTGAACTACAAACTGAGACCCTGTCTCAAAAAAAAAAAAAAATTCTGGATACTAGACACTTTCACATGTTTATTTGATTTCCAAATCATTTTTCTCTGTGGGTCAACTTTTCACTTTCTTCATAGTGTCTTTTGATACACAAAAGTTTTTAATTTTGATAAATTTCACCTCATCAGGTTTTCTTTGTGCTTTTGGCTAATATTTAATAAACATTTGTCTAGTCCTAGGTCATAAGGATTCGCATTTATGTTCCTTTTTAAAAATTTTATAGGTTTGGCTTTTAGCATCCATTCTATTTCGTGAAATGAAGGCTGTCTGTCTATGAGATCAAAGGCCGGTTCTGAGGATGCAACTTTCCTAGACGTTTTATTCTTATGCAGATAAGAACAACAGAGAAACCCTTTTAACTTTTCCATATGGTGTGAAGTAAGGGTCAAATTTCATCGTGTTGCATATGGTATGTACTTTTGACTTGTACTTTTGTGTTGAGAAATGCTTAACAAAATCTTGGCACTTATGCAATTTCAAAATCTGATGATTTAAATTTACTTTCAAGCATGGGTAGTTGTAGCTATGATTCAGATGCCAACTGGTATGGGATGGATTTTCCTTCTAATAAACCCAAAGGGACTATTCAATTGTCCGGACAGTTTTTCTGTGTAGGATTTTGAATCTTTAGATTCTATGCAACTGACTAGGTCATTGGCCAGGACAGTCACATCTTTTAGGCAGATGGAGATTTTGGCAGTAATACTGCTTGAGTAATGGAATTTGGCTTGCAGGAATCTTGAAGCTTTGAGTCCTGGGACTGAAGATACATAATGTGATGACAAGGTCGTTTTGGGGCCCAATTTTAGAGGGCAGCCACTTTTCTTCTGGGGAGTATCTCTCTTCTTTTCTGAATGTCGTAGGGATTTGAAAATATAAGCTTATCACAACTTCCAAAGTGTTAAAGATTCTGTTTTCCACAAAGAAGATATAGAGTTAATGTGAGTTGCATGAAGACTTTTTATTCTTACACAGCAATAGATAAGTTCTTTTATGTTTTTCTGCTCTTACTGAAAAGTGAGGCTATTGAGATTCTGGTGGGAGTGACTCATTTGGAGAATTATCTCTCTTCTTCGAGATTTGATTAATACTAAGTAGTCAAAGATTTAATTAGCATTGATACTTATTGCACTACCTCTCTAATACTCTCTGAAAAAAAATTGTCTCTGAAGAACAGTTCAAATATGAGGTTGCTTTGACCTTGGGGTTCAACACAAAAGGTCCCACAGAGACAGATCCTTTGAATTAGTTGAGGGGTCATTCATTTCTCTGAATTGTGGGTCCCATAAAACAAGTGTGAATTGTCCTGGCCTATGTCAAGAGTCCAGCATGGAATGTTGGGCAGCCATTCTGAGTGTTAGGAGTTAGGTTTTCATGAAATAAAGACTGTCTATTTGTGAGACCATGTGCCAGTTCTGAGGATGTTCCCTCCCTAAAGAAGGGACCAGTTGTTCCCTTGGCATGAAGAAAACCCATGCTGTGTTTGTGCGGTATCACATGCCAGCCAGCAGCTCTGAAGGGTCACACACACAGTCCAGAGCTTGGACTGCCCGTGCTTTCAACCATTCTGTGACTAAATCAGCTTTAAATACTGCCTAGAAAGACCACAGCAAAATGGAGAGTCAAAGCCTTTTTTTCTCATATCAACCAAAGAAAACCTCTGTTACTCTAAACACTTGCCCCTCTGAACGTGAAACTGTTTTGGACTCTATTTCCCCTGCTCGGTTATTTGTTCCTTGCAAATAGTTAAAGGATAGTAAAAAATCTAAGTGGAATCTATCTCAACTGGAGTTTTGAATTCCCCCTAGGAAATACCAAGTGATAACTTCAATAAACTTGTGTTGTGGATAAATATTCATTATCTTTACTCTAGGTAGTGCAGGACATCGCATCCTGGGATGCTGATAGAAATGCAGGGGTGGCCCAGGCCATCTAATGCTCACAGTTGTAGCAGTCATAGTTTTACCTTTTTTCACTGAGTACAACATAATAAGAAATTGAGTTAAGAGGTCTATATATTTTTGACCCTTACAAGAGAATCTACTAAAGAAACAAACATGCTGTGAACACAGCACGTTATTTTGGAAGGGGAATTCTCACATGTTTATCATAAGTTGGCAGAGACTCGTGTTGTTGCTGAGGTAGCAGGAACCTTCCTTGTACCTGCCAGCATTTCCTTCCTCTGGAAATGGTTACTGTACTGCAAGCTCCTGTCTAGCCTGTCTGAAAAAGAAACTCCAAGATCTATTCTTTGCTGCCCTAATATAAATCTTTATCAAAACTACCGTTGATTTATGATGCATGAAATGGAGGTAGTCAAATAGTTACATAGGCTTTTTAGGCTTTAAAATCTTGAGACAGCTGTAAGAAGTCAAGCCTAGAAGTGCATGGAGATACACTAAGTGCCCAGCTTATGAATGATTCTGTTCTGGAAGAATGTTTATAAGTTGGACTCATCTGTCAGCCTGACAGAATGCATCTTGGACACCTGTGACAGAAACACACAATGGAAACCATAAAAAGCCCAAACCCATGTACACGAATTAGTATAAATAAGCTACTTTTACTATAATATTTAACATGCTGGCGCTGTACGGTACAACGACTGGCATCTAGGGGACTGCACGGAGGGTCCTGACAAGGAGAACACTGCTCACTGAAGGAGGGGGGTCAGGCGAGAGTCATCTGGGATGAGATAGAAGAGCTACTACTCTGTCACTGGGTCAGTTTTCCGAGTGGCTAGACAGAATCCAATCCATCAAAAGTCCTGTCATCAGCCTCAGATGTGAGTGGAATTCCACGCTGCCCTCCCTCCCCTCTTGCTGATGCTCCTCCAGCACCACCCTCTCCACCAGCCTCCCTCCTCTGGTCAGTGACTATTGCCCTGTGCAGTGAGCACCCAGCGGTACAACTATGACCACATCTGGCAGACACCTGAGCTATTTCCACGATTTGTTTGCATCCATGAGTGTTCTTAATGACAGATTCCTTCATATCCGAGAGTTTGCAACTTAAATGTTGCTGAGCAGGAGACTTACTGTAAAAATGTTAATTTGGAAGTTTGGGTATCCACAAATTGCTGTAAATCATTCTTAGGCATGGGAGATGATGATGAAAGTAATGTTTTTTGTAACATTTGTTAAATGCGGACAGGAGGAAGTACATGCTAATGGTAGGCTTGGTATTTTTTTAAAACCTAACTTCATTGGAAAGCAGCAGTAAGGCCTGGAACTTTTATTAGTCATACAGCACACACAAGAAACTGAAGCTGGAAAGTGTTGGAAATTGTTCCAGTGATTGGACCACATACTCCAGGATCAGGGGCTGTCCTCTTGAATAAGTTCATATACGTTTACTGGACTCTCCAGTTTATAAGAAGTTCTTAGCCTTTTATACATTTTTCACAGAATGATGTTTGGTACTTTGAAAACACATATTTGTGACCAAAACTATGTATTTATCAACCAAACAATTACAGAAAGGGATAGTTTCCATAAGCTATCCATGTGTTCTAGATGATCTTAGGTCCTGAGTGATCATGGAATCAGGTCTGAACCCCATGCCAACTCTTCCTGGAAAACACCCTGACCAATACATGACATAGGTCTGTGGCAGATTACAGGAAGCCACCCTTGCTTAAATGGCAGGAAGCAAAAGCTGGACTGAGGCCAGAAAATACCCAGGAAACATCATCTCTTTGACAATATTTTGTGAGAATACCTGTAATCCACCTGTCTGGGTGTTTAGAGGGGACACTTGACATTAGCCTCATGGTGCTCATACAATTGAGGCTACGAACATGAGCCATGGGAAAGGTGCCCGCATAGCCTAGGACAGGGGGATTAGCCCTGTGTCCTATAGATCTCCAGTGTAGCTATCATGTGGTTGTATTTCTTACTCCACATTTTTTTGAGGTTCACAACTAAACTGAATAAGGGCAAGATAGCTTTTTATTTTCCCTCCCTCTCTCTTTTTATCTTCCTTCTCTCCTTTTCTTCTTCTCTTTTCTCCTTTTATTTTTTGAAGTCACAGAAAGATTCCAAACTTTGTGACCACATACCTTTTGTTCATACCAGACTCAGATATTTAAGCACAGCCCACTATGTTTCTTCGATTTCTTATTTGTAAAACATGGAATTCCTCAATGGTGTCATCAAGCCAGCAAAGAATAGAAGAACAGAACAGTTTCTGGTGCATACACAGTGGCCAAATTTAAAATCCTTACTTCAGTTTTTCTTAAAGAAAGGGCTGTATTGATAAGAAATGTAGAGTTGACAGTAAAGCATTTCTTTCAAATGAGGATGATTTTGGTAAATATTTACTGAGTGTCCACTGAGTGTCTCTGCTGGAATTACAGGAACTAAAAGAAACATAGTGCTGGAGCAACTACACTGACATGCAGTGTTTGGGTTGCAGTGGAAACCCAAGGATGGAGTTAAATCCTACTTGAAGGATCAGCAATGCCTCTCGGTGTGAATTATGCAGAAAGCTGGGACTGGCAGGAGAATGGGAAGATGATGAAGATAAGACAGAAGAGCATCGAATGCCTTACATGCACAGGGAACTGTGAGAGCTGGTGTGGAAGGTTATTGCCATGAACTGGTGAAGAGGATAAGACAGAAGAAGAGAAGCAAGAGATGCTACAATAGCTCTTTTGTGACTCGGTGCTAGTCTATACCAGCTTGGGGATTACGTCACTCATATGAACATGTGTGAAGGAGCTATGCTACACTTTGAGGACCCCTGATGGGACTACTTTTCCCTGGCTGGAACTGGTGTGAGCTAAGATGTGATTAAAGCCTCATTCTGTGTTCATGTGTCTATATCACTAGGAAAATGCGACTTCTGTGGCAAAGCCCTGACCATGATGATGAAGAGTAGACGGGTTTCAAGAGCGGACCTTTAGCCAGATAGGAGGACATGGCTGATGACGATAGGCCTCTTTAGAGAGAGATGAGCAGAATCCATCTGGAGATGAACATAGGATTTGAGAAGCACAGGTTCATAGGAAGTGGGAACTGGCAGCTGGCAAGAAGGCCCAGTGCTCGTATCTCTTGTGGTGGGCGCAGTACGCCCAGTTTCATTACCTGAATTTGGACGTCTAGATTTTAGTGTAACATTACAACATGGGTATCAGCTTCTTAGTGCTAAAGGGTCAGCTAAGGGGTCCCAGGACTTAGCAAGAGCAAAGAGGCTAAAAGTAGACTCATTAGACCCTGTACTCTCAGAAGTAGAGTAGCTGGGCCATATGATAGATTTTTTTGTTTTGTTTTCTGAGAAATCTCCATACTGTTCTCCATAGTGACTGTACTAATTTATATTCTCACTGAGTGTGTGAGAGTTTATTTTTCTCAACAGTCTCACCAGTATTGGTTATTTTTGGTGTTTCTGAAAGTAGCCATTCTAACTGTGGTGAGCTATTCTAACTGGTGTTTCTTTGTCATAGAGATCTGCATTCTTCTGTTGACTAATGATATCGGACATTTTTTTCATAAATGTGTAGGTCACTTGAATTTAGCTCAAAATAATTTATTGTCTATACCTTTCTCTATATCCATAAACAACAGAAAGTGCTGGAAATCCCCTAATATACAGTAATAAGGAGATAGAAATGTTCATGACTCTGATTTGATTACTACCCATCGTATACATATTCAGTAGCCATTATACTCTACTCAGTCAATAAGCACAATCGACATAATACTTGATTTTAAAAAAGGAAGAGAACATCCTAAATTCTTGCCTCAGGGAGTCCAAAGATGTAGCAGAGCCAGCTGTACTGCCTAACCCACCACCACTTTGAGGAGGGGAAGCGTCTTGTTAGTGGCATTGTGGGGAACGCAGGGTTTGCGGAGAGAGATTTTTCCCTTTTCCTCTCTCTCTTCAACACCCAGAACCAGAGGACTGGGAGAGGATCTTCAGTAATGACGATGTAGCGCTGGGGTTGGAGAGGCCTGCGGGAGGGCGGGGCTTGCATCCTGTTACCCACCTGGACGTCTGCAGATCCGTTCCTGGGGGAGAAGAGAGCTGGGAAGACCTGGCAGCTGAGAAGAGCACGAGGGAGAAGCGGCCACACCGCCCTCCACGCTGCGTCAAGGACACAGGGCGTTACTGTGCGTCGTGGGGCCTGAAATCAAGGAGGGTAACTTGGGTTGTTTTGAGTCCTCCAAGGCGGCGAGAAGCGGTGGGAGGGGCACTGGCAGCGGGGTTGGAAATGGGCAACAGGAAAGGTCTCATCTGAAACCCAGAGGGCCTTCGAAGTGAGTCAGCTTTTGGAAGCCTGCCTATCAACAGTCGCGACCACTCAGTGTTGGTAAGGGATACACCCACTGTCCCTGAACGAAGGGCAGGGCAGCAGAGATCTCCTCACTGATCTTCGTCCTGCCCTCTCCGGGGAGGTAGACTTGGAGAAGTAGAGAGAGAAGAATCTGACAATCCATCTCCACTTTGATAAACTCAAGCCCTAATTCAGTCCTGTGTTTGTGAAAACGTAACTCCCAAACTGCTAGATGCCGGAGGTGTCAAGTTCCATGAGTTCCCTGAAATCAAAGAATGAATTTCAAAGGACAGCGGAGGTTAAGACTAGGAAAGGTTGATCATAGCTCCTGAGAGACAGGAGGGTCCTGAACCACAGAGGCCCTTTGTTAGGGGTCATCTATACACCGAAGTCACAGTGTGAATACAGTGGGGGTCGAACTATAATCGATCTATTGGGTTATGAGTATAGCTGCTTAGCTAATATTGATCCAGTAGGAAAGAGAGTCACTTGATAAGGGAAAGAATACGTGGAAAGAACAAAGGAATTTGCAGGAAGGGATGAGTCTGGAGGCTCTGGTCACCCACCTGGGCCACTGCTGCCTCTTTGGACTTCTTGGATCACATGGTCTAATTAGGGTGTAATTCCAAGTTACTGCTTATGCTTAGGGAGGTGAGTAGGCCTGGGTATTGCATCTTTATCTTGAGGTCTTCTTCAGATCAGTCTCCAGCCACAATTCTGACTCTTTGACTTACTTTCCTGAGAGCCCAATGACTGTGTATTAATTCCCAACTAATTCAGTTGCCCGTAGTATTTGGAGTTGGGAATTCGAATGATTGCAAAAGGAAAAGACAAATGTCCAGGGGATTTTTATTCACATGTGTGAAATGTTGATAGGAGAAGAGACTGGAAGTGGGATTGTTGAATCGTCTTCAGAGTGCCATTTATGTACAGGCAGGAATAAGACGGGTTGAAAACTCCTATCAATTTACAATTTTACACAGTCATTTTTTTGTTGGACTTTCTTATTCTCAGAAAACTCTGGAGAGCTGGTTACCCAGTCTGATAGGTCAACAGTTCAAAGTAGGCAGAGACATCCTCCTGTGACATTAGCATGTGTGCCACAGAATGTTACCCTGCAAAGTGGGTAAGAGAAGAGAAGAAATGGGTTTGGCTATTTTTCCTCTAAAGTCTAAAAATGTATTCACAGCTACAGGAAGCCACCAATGATATCAAACATCACATCCATATAAAATGCCAAAGAGAGGGCCGGAGGGTTAGCTCAGTGGTTCCAGCGCCTGCCTCGCAAGCGCAAGGACCTGAGTTCAATCCCCGGTAACCACATACAATGCTGGGCGTGGAGACACACCCACCAACAATCAACACCGCATACCACAATGCCGGACGTGGTGGCTCACGCCTGTCATCCCCTGTCATCCCAGCACTTGGGAGGCAGAGACAGGAGGATTGCTGAGTTCGCGGCGGCTTGCCTGGGCACCATAGTGAGCTCAGGGCCAGCCTGAACTACAAAGCGAGACCCTGTATCCAAAAAGAAAAAAAAAAAAAAAAAAAAAAAGCCAAAGAGAGAAGAAATGTTCAAAGTAGTAAATTCCAAGTTCAACACAGAGATCTTAGTGATGACATAGAAAGATAATAGACCTATTCATAGTGGCTGAGAAGTTACTTAAACTGTCTGCTCCTCATACTATGAGTGAGGCATTTGTTATTCTTGAGGAGTATTTTTGAGCATCAAATGAGACACTGAGCAACACAAAATGTTCTACAGAACTAGCAGCTTCTGACTTTTTTCTCTTTATTTTCTCCTTTTAAAAACAATTATGACAACATCATCCCCAACCAAATTATTGTTATTATTTTTTTTGAGACAAGGTCTCGCTTTGTAGTTCAGGCTGGCCCTGAGCTCACTTATGGAGCCCAGGCAAGCTGCCGTGAACTCAGCAATCCTCTTGTCTCTGCCTCCCATCCAACCAAATATTTTGATGTCACTTTAAACTTGAGTAATGTTGAATTAATGTGGGAGTGGGAGAAAGAGAAAAGTTAGGGAAAAATGGAACAGCAATTGACCTACAATGAGAAGCAAAGGAAATGCTAGACCAAATAATGAAGCCTAGCTGTGAAAGGAGTTTTGTAATTTCGGGGTATTATTTGTGTATCTCTTGCCTAGAGTTAGAAGGAGAAAGGCTGAAAAAGTGTGTCAGGAAAACATAAAAGAAAGAAACTAAAAATCCCTAGTGATGAATATCTCTGGAATTTAAATAAATAGTAATTAGAAGAACTAGAATATAAACAGGAATAAGAACCAAGCAAAAATTCTTTCCTTTGCTCTGTGTTGACAAAAATAACATCTAACTTCATGTTGCTAATTCCATAACTGTTGTAGACAGAAGGCTTTTGTTTAGAAACAAAGTCTTGAGGATCAGATATTTCCCTCTGGTTTTATGGTTCATCACCACTGGTCAAATTTATCCACACAACAAATCTTGAAGAACGACCTAAATTCTGCTCACTCTTTGCCATCTTCCCGCCTTTCACTGACCACAGTTGACAAAGAGAGATGACATGATGCCCACTGTTATTTTTTTTTTTTCTGCATACCAGTTCTCAGGCTTGGAATCTCAAGATACAAGAACATTTTGTAATATAATCCTGAACAGTTTGTTCTGTTTTATCTTTCCATGTCTTCCAGGTTTTATTATACACATAAAACACACAAAAGTTACAAAGAGCTGCTATTCCATGGACCTAATAACATTGCTAAGTTGTGCTTACTGGGAAAACCGTGTTTTAGAGGCCTTACCTTTATTCACAGACACTGTAATCATTAGGTATTATCCTCCGTTCTCCACAGCTGTGACCATGTTATGGGTTCTGCTGCAGGTTGTCTTTGCTACAACATGCAATACTCTGTTGTGACTTTCTTACAGCGCCTTCTCACTGTCTGTGGCTCTGGGCTACAGTGACAGGCTAATGGTAGCGTCCAAAATGGAATTTGAAGTCAGGCTTCAAGTTGCATGCCGAATGAAGAATCATTTGTTTCTGGAAGTAAAGCTTCATTTTGATCATCTTGACTTTTCTCGGGGCATCTGACACTGACAAACAGACTGAAAGAGACTATTGAAGAATAAATGATCAGATTAAATATTTTTTAATCGAAACACTTTTGAAAACAAAGTAATTATGTAACTTCCATGTTTTAATTCAAGTTAAAATATTGAGTTCAGTTTTCAGTACCATTTTAACTTTTCCTGTTACTTACTCTTTGAAGACTAGCATGGATCCATGTTCCAAAGCATCTTCCTCCTTTCCTATTTGGTGAATGCACTATAACTTTTGCATGGATTTTGGCTACAAATTTACGCAGAGATAACTTTTTAAAAAAGTAGTAACTAATACAACAGTTGCTACTCTTTGTTTCCAGTTGTTCAGATTGACTTCAGTGTTGGCACCTGGGTTACCTCTGACAAGTTTTCTGATTCACAGACTCCTCTTTCTGCATGCTGAAAGTTTGTAGCATCTTGTGCAAAAAGGAACAACCCAAAGGCTGCTTACACAACTCCTGGAAGTAAATTCTCTTTGGCTTTTTTTTTAATGGCTTCAAGAAGAAAATGTAGCACAAAAGCAAATGTGTGAACAATCCAGTTTTCAGTCCCTTGTTTTCCTTTTAGAACCCAGATGGGGCCCAGAAGCCAGTGTATTGTGGTTGAGTTGCTTGAGAAAACTTAGAGCCTTGTAATCAAGACACTTGTGAACCACAAAGGAATATACAATGAATGATTTATTATCTTTACAGTTAGAAGCCAACCATCAGAAATGATCACACAGGCAATAAACTGGCTGGCCATCCAAACCACAGATCACGGCTTCCACCAACATGGTGGAACTTTCTAGTTAACACAGGGGGACCCCTGGTGAGATGTCCCTGCATTCTGTCACAGGGCCTACGGAATTAGTTTCCACAGATGAAGAACCATATTCTGCATCAACATTTTAATTATGTACTCATTTTCTCCTGAGATGTGTAAAGGCACCAAAAGAGCAGGACCCTAAAGGTCTACAGAAGAGGGAGTACTTGTACTTTTGAATAACAGAAGTCATTGTTTTTCCTTTTATATAACAAAGCTTTGTCTGTTTATAAAAACTCATTTTTCTCCAGCTGCATGTAGCAACAGATGTTCTTGTTGTGAGGTTTTGGCATAGAAGGTCCTTCAAGGCCTCAGCTCAAGTTGTTTCCAGAACACGAGGCCCACGATCTCTCTTTTTCCCCTGTATTATTTACACAGAACAATCCGTTATTCTTACCACCATGCCACTTGGAAGTCTGTATAATCCTCTAAGGGAAGGAAAAAAATAAAGCGAACAAGCTAGAAAGAAGGTAATGGAAATAGAGTAAAAACGCTGGCAAATCCAAAAGCGGGAAAAGAGGTAAGCAAGGAAGACTTCGAAAAACAAGAGAGAATTTTGGCACTTTGTGAGAATAATTGGCTGAAAAATAGCAAAACAATGAAGCAATCCTCCTCTCCCTTCCCTGGACTATTCATGTATTTTGTTTTCAATTATGTAAAACATTAGGCTTGATGGGCTTTATTTTTCCATCAAAGAAACTTATTTGCATTTTAAGAGAAAATAAGGCAATGAAATATTCAGATGTCAGCTCTTGTATTTTTACCAGTAAGTGGAATCACCCCAAATACCTAACATTCTCCTGTTTTTGACATTCAGAAAAAGCAATTTTGTATTTTTCAACCTAGTACAATTGTGAGACCGCAAAGTTGAATGTGCAATGTGGAGAATTGTCAGAACCCCATTGTAACAGATGATTACTGCAATTATTAGCTTGCTTTCTGGCAAATGCTACAAAGATGATGTATTTCCCTATTTTTTGGAATCATCAGCTAAAAATGGTTTTTATCTTTTAAAGGGTTGTAAAATACAAAAAAGTAGGATGCATAACTGAAACCATACTTGGTCCTCAGAGATTAAATATTTATCAGAACCTTTACTGAAAAAGTTTGGGATGGGCAGAAGCCCTATTACACCTCGATGTTTCCATGAGAGTCACTCTTGGGCCTTCCCTGGCCCAGCCAGTTCCTAGAGTTAGATAAAACTTGCCTGTCGGTATGACTTTCAAATGAAAACTGCTCTCAGTCCATAGCCTCAGTGGCCTCCTTTGTAGAGTCTCCTCTCTCCAGCCTACTATCAGTCTAAGCCAATTGCTGGAGGGTGAGGTACCTGGTCGCTAGGGACAGCCACTGTGCCCAGCAGCCTGCCAAAACCCTTCCATTCTGCTCACCGTGTTTACAATTGCTTCTCACAGAAACCACAATGGATGGAAAGCTCTTGCCCTCATTTTCCTCTTTCTAACTTTAACCCTAACCCCAGTTACTCTTCAGTGTTCCTTGCATGCCCCTCAATCAGTGACATAGTATGTCTCCCTTCTTTCCAGATCTTTGAGTTAAAAACTTTCTTTTCAACAACTGTTTCTTCCTCTGTGGGCTTTTCCATATTGATCCACAGAATAATAAAAATGTAAAGATACAATTGAATTGCACCTTAAATGGTGATATGTTGAAACTGCATTGCTGGTTATCTATAAGTATGAGCTTATTTGGAAATATGTTATTTAAAGATATAATTAAACTCAGATGTGGGCCCTACATCCAATGTCTAGTATTTTTACAAAGGGAGGTGACACACAGGAGAAGCCCTGTGAACACTGAGGCAGATGCTATAGTCATCACTGGCCAAAGAACAGGTCACAAGTTTGTAGGAGTAGCTGACAGTGTTTGCCCACAGTCAACTGTAGAATTCAAGAGATCTGCCTGTGCTCTAGTGATAGAAAGAACCCCACGGAAGGCGTGGACCCCACAGCAATGCCTCTCAGGGGTCCGTATCAGGAGGTGGAGGAATTCTCCCCAGAAGACTGAGAGATCTTCACTGGAGAACAAAAGCCCAGTCTGGAGGGCAGAGAATCTGCACCTACATCTGCAGCATCTGTGCTGAAGGCTGAGGGATCTGCACTGCAGCCAGGAGAAGACGCTCAGGAAGAGAGTAAAGACCAGAGTGCCTCGGAAGAGAACAGCTGAAGCCTCTCCGAGGAAAGACAGCAGGAAGTTGTCTCTCTCCAGTTCTCCTTTTCAACTGACTAGACAACGACCCCCTTAAGTGGGTCTTCCTCACCCAGAACCGTGCTGACTCAAGCCGGCTCGGTGTGCCCACACAAGTTGACAGTTAATTACTGACCAGCACAGCAGTGGTTGGAGTGACAGAATACCAAGGCTTGCTGGGAGCTCCCGGAAGCTAAGAAGAACCCAAAAAAAGGTTCTCCCTGAGACGCTGACAAGGGCCAGGCTTTGCTGATGCTTTGCCGATGCCCTCCAGGACCCCGAGAGAAGAAGTGTGCATTGTAAACCTCCAGTTTGAGGTGCTTCGTTACCATAGCTGTGGGACACTGATACACGGTGGACCCTCAAGGTGTGATCTGCCTGGTGTTCAAACAATTTCGGTTAGCTAGATTAATAGAAAGGTTCACCTGCCTCTTGTGGTCAATAGTGTGTATCCTCGTAAACATCCAGGTCTCAGCTGTATTGACTCACAGGCAATCTGAGTTACAACCAGCTCTCAGGAACTGATCCAGTGTGAAGTTAAGGAGTCCCCTGTATTGGATATGTTATCTAACACCTTGCCAAAGGAGCATTATGAAATGCATCTGTTGAAAAGATGTTTGGGAGTATTATGTGAGCTGAGGTGTGTAAAGAACTCGAATCTTCAAACACTACATGACTGTCATTTCTTACCGCCTTACTGCAACAATATGTCAGTTTACCTTCCTGGGTTGACTGGGCACAGAACAAACAGATTTTAGTAAAGGACTGGGGAAAGTAGAGCACACACACAAAAATACTAACAACTAATACTTGCCATGTTTCTGATGAAACATAAACTAAGCCACGTACTAAGCAATTTACCCTTCTAACATTTTCCTTGTTAAAAGCATAAACAAAAAGGCGTGAGAGCAGCATGAATTCAAACCTAATCATTCTTCCCACAGAGCCCTGGTCTTAAATGCTGTCTCATAGGATAGGTTTAAAGGCTGCCCAGAACAGCAGCAAAAGAATGAACACAGGGGAAAGTCAAGATGTGGATGCAATTAGAAGAAGAAATGAGGGAGGTTTGGAAAAGGACTTTAATGGGTAAGACTGGAGGGAACCAGGAGAGGCATTTTACACAGGAGTGGTAGGATGCTGCAAAAAACAAGCTTACAGCAGAAATGATGGCTTAAAAAGGCAAAGTTTTTACATAAAATACACTTCGTTATACGACACAAGGCAGAGATCACTCACTGTTATTCTCACGGCTTACAATATTTGCCCGTTTCTTTATCATTTAAAATGATAACTGTTATAGGATAGAAAGATAGAAGAAGGAACATTAAGAAGAACCGTTAGCAAGCAGCCAGCTTTCCCAGTGTGAATGTTCACTGCTACCCTCTAGCGAAACAGAAACCTGTACCATGGGTGTGGGGCAGCACTGAGCGTGGAGCAGACACGAGACCAGAAGTTTGCCTGGTTAGGCTACACCTGAGAAATTCAATTTCACCATCCCCAGTGATTCCTTTCCCTTCTGCCTCTGGAACGCTCTTCTGTAGGGTTGTTGGCATTGTTCATTCTCCCGTGAATGTGAGGGAAGCCAGGCTTTCTGCTTAGGATTTTGCAGATTTGGGGCTTACATTTTGTGGTTGTCTTCGGCCTAGGATTAATTCCAGCCCACACATTTCTGCCCTGAACCTTGACTTTTGGGTTCTGAATTTAGGAAGACTGCTCTTTTCTGCTTAGGGTCTATTCTTAGCATTGGGAAATATCAGAAATTTCCTTTGGGAGGAAAGCTGAGCAAATATGGAATTTGTCTTGGGCATGACCTTTCTTGAAAAGGTCACGTCCCAGCCAGTTTTTGTCTCCTTTGTTCTTCTCTACCATCCCACACACACTTCCCCGAGTTTGCTAATCAGGAGTGTGGATGTTACACGAACACATTTTGCCAAGATCAGAACCGATAACTTGCTGATAAGGATCCAAACTGTACATAGTCCTTTTACATAAGACAGGACTTTAAGATTTAGCCTGATAAGTTAATTTCTGGCTCATGAAAATAAGTGACATGGAAGTATTTTGTGTTCGAGTAGCTTCAGATAATAGCGCTACTGCTACTTTACATATGTGTGAACATCCAGGAAGTACATGGTTCAGGAACTTCTGATTATTTTGGTAGCAAAGAGCACTTTGAGGGGGGAGGAACCTATCCCCAGGGTGGGGAATAAGTGTATGTGTAAGATGCAATGTTGACACGTGAAATCATCTTCCAATCTGTAGGCATCACATTTTTGTAATACTCATTCGGCTAGAACTCATTTCTAGCCAGTGCCTCCCAAGAAGCTTGGGATGGATTCTCAGAAATCTGGAACGTTTGATGCCACCCAAGTGGCTGGGAAAATGGAAAGCACATATCTCATTACTACTGCAGTGATACTGAATACAAAGCTTCTGCAACCACTCTGGCATTGGAAGTCTGCTGGTGTTTCTCAAACCAGACCCAAAGGGGCACCGTATGAGAAGTGAGCTTGAAAAAGTAAAGGCTAATAGAAATGTGTATTTTGTGCCCATTCCAGAAGTCAGTGAATTAGTTGGGGAAGATCGGCTCTTGTAAAGGATTTTTGGATACTGTCTTAATGGCTTCAAGCTTCAAGCTTCGAGGGATTTTATCGGTTGTCATTAAATTGTTTTTGATTTTGTAACATTAGCAAAAATAGTTTCATATGTCCTTTCTAGGAAAGTTGGAGATATTTTGCGAAAACTGCACATAAAGTGTTTTTGTTGACACAAGTGACAAAGCTCTGAGGGTCATCGGACGATCCAGCTAGAGCCAGTCGTGAAGGTGAACCTCTGAATAGCTTGCAGGTGTCTGTCAGGAACAACACTGGTGTCTTCTGCTTTGGCCGCCTCATCCCTGTCCATGTGGTTTTTGTAGAAGATAGCAAGAAGGAGCGCCGGGTCTTCCTGGGAACGTGAGGGATATACCCGATGAGGAGGAACTCCGGCTTCAGACCGAGGAACATCACTTCAGTGCTGACACTGTTTCTGGCAAGTCGCAGAACAGCCATGTTTGTACTGTTGCCAAGAGGCATGTGGAAGAGCAGGGTGTGCTGTGCCGACCCCTGACATGCCCTGTGCATTTGGATTTTGACCAAGCTATGCGTCCAGCCAGGAAACCCCACTTATATGCTGTCACTGAGACGTAGAGCTCCTGAAATCTCTCAATACATCTATGTGGCCTACAACAGCCTTTTGAAAAAAAAAAAAAAAAACTAAGAAACTCTAGCTATCTTGTGATTGGTACAAGCTAAGAACTTAACTGGAAGAAATTATACTTCTATGGAGCTTCTGAATCCCAATACACCGAAGACCCCCCCCCCCAGGAGGGTAGAGACTTGTTTAACTGAGAGACAACTTGTTAGTTTTAGCTTCCTGTGAACAGATGTAACCACTGCTTCAGTCACTTCCTGCCTCCTGCCAGCTGTTACTGTTTGTCCTAACTTGCAGGTGTCTCCATGCTATGCCAACAACTCACTTTGGTGCACTCTCTTTTGCATGTTGTTGCTCATTTCAAAGCAGAAAAGAACAAAAAGTATTAAGCAAGGAAAAGAGTCACTGAAAAACGAAAAAGAAGGAACAGATTTTGTGACAGCCCATTCTTTCATGTCTTATTCTTACATTCCCCTTTCTTTTTTTCTTGCAATTTCTTGCATATTCTCACCAAATATAGTGAAGTATCCTTTGAAGTTGAGGATGTGACAACTTACTCTTGACCTCTGACCTCCAGATGTCTGGATCCCAATTCCACTTCCACACTGCATGTCTCTTTGTCTCTGGAGCTAGATCTGCAAAGGAACCAGTGTTCATTCTCTTAGCTGAATCCTCACTAGGAAAAGAAGACCCTAAATTTCAGCGCTAAACACCAGAGTGACACTTTACGTGCCATGACTTGGGTCAGCAGCTTGTTTCCTTGAGTTAGCTGCTGTGAGGAGGGCACGGAGGATCCCTTGATCCACCTCACTAGCATTTGACAGGATCCACACTGCTATGGGACAGATTACATTCCTTTGAGAAAAAGGAAGGTGTAGCCTATTTGTGTTACTTAAGTTTTAGTTCTAGAGAGACTGATTGTCATCAAGAAATCAGACCATAGCAAGTGCTGGGGGGCTGTGGTGAAAAGGAACAAGCTACAATGTTGGTGGGAATGGCAACTCATACAACCACAAAGAAAATCTGTATGAAGATTCCTCAAAAAAAAAAAAAAGCAAAATAAAAAATTTTGTTTGACCCAGTTATTCTCCTAGGTTTCTTCCCAAAGGAGTTAAAAACACCTGACTACAGGAATACACATATACCCATGGGGATAGTAGCACAAATCGTAATAGTTAAATCTTTGTTTTTTTTTGAGACAGGGTCTCGCTTTGTAGTTCAGGCTGGCTCTGAGCTCACTATGTAGCCCAGGCAAGCCTCGAACTCAGCAATCCTCCTGCCTCTGCCTCCCGAGTGCTGGGATGACAGGCGTGAGCCACCACGCCCGGCACTGTGGTATGTGGTATTGATTGCTGGTGGGCCTGAGTCAACACGCCCAGCATTGTATGTGGTTACCAGGATCGAACTCAGGGCCTTGCACTTACGAGGCAGGCACTGGAACCACTGAGCTAAATCTCTGGCCCCGTAATAGTTAAATCTTAGAAAATGCCTCTGTGTCCATCAGGAGGAGAATTGTTGAAAAAAATGTGGCAGTTACATAATGGAATAATACTCTGCCATAAAGACAAACTTGAGTCATTTGAAGGAAAATGGAAGCACCTGGAGACTGTGATGTTGAGTGGAATCAGGCACACCAGCTTAAACAGAGAATGGTTTCTCTTATGTGCGAAACCCAAGTTAGAGTAAAGAGCAAAAGAAAAGATGAATAACAGGAAGAAGGAAGATCATTTTTTCTTGAATGGAAAAGGGATCAAGCTACACAGGGGAGACACTGAGGATCACCGGAAGGAGATGCAGTGCGGAATGAGGATGTGTTATGTCCATGTATCAGCTGCACACAGGAGGGAACATGATGCACTTCCAACACGTACTAGCACACAGCGGAAGGACTGGCACATTGTGCAGTTGCTCTGGAGCGCTCCCCGAATCACTTCGCTGCAGAGAACCGCATAGCACTTTGCTCCCTTCTGCGTCAGCCCCTGTGATAACCACAGGCTTTGCTGTGGCCTGTGGCTTAGAACTCTGCCTTGATGTGCCGAGGCTTCCTCAGAAGGCTCATTGGAGACGTCTCTGGGTGAGGGCAGGCCACGCATTTCTTCTTTTCCTTTTCTTTACTTCTCCAGAAAGCCCTTCTTGAACTGTTGGGGTAAACAAAGAAACAGGAAACAAGTTTGAGACCCCATTATTTTGTTTAAACCAGACCTTGAGTGTGTGTAATTGTGTGCTTCAAGTCACCGCAAGAGTGAGGGGTGAAAACTGTATTTGTTGCCTGTCACGAATAAGCACAAAGAGGGCCAGGGGTTTACCTCAGTGGTTCTTGTGTCTGCCTGGCAAGTGCAAGATCCCAAATTTGATCCCTGGTACCACATAACACAGTGTCGGGTGTGATGGCTCATGCCTGTCATCCCAGTACTCAGGAGGCAGAGGCAGGAAGATTACCATGAGTTTGAGACTTGCTTGGGCTACATGGTGAGTTCAAGGCCAGCCAGAACTACAAAATGAGACCCTGTCTCAAAAACAAAACCGAACAGAAAAAGCACAAAAATAAATTACACTTTCTTTTAATTATTTTTTAAAAAGCTATTTTACGTAAAAGTCAACTAATTTGCTTTTCTTTCAACATTTATCAAAGTTTTTTTGTAGTTCTGACAGAAACACTTGCTTCCTTGATTTGTCAAAGGCACAAAATAAACCATATGAATTCCTTAGTGACATGAATACTGAGACTTCTGGTGACAGTAAACTAAAGGTGGAGTATTTTGAGTATATTCTTTGTGAAACCAGATTATCCTCTTAACTTTGAATCTCTTCCTTTGGCAGATTATCCAAATTGTAAAACAGTCCTTGTTGAAGAAAGGACTATTTAATATCTGACAAAAAAATTGTGAGTTTGGACTTGAAGGGATAAAAAAGACATGTTCCCCAGTACAGCTTGAGAGAAATTTGAATCAAGCAAAATTTTTGGTGATTCTGGAAAGTTCTAACTCTACCATTGCATTTGTTTGTTTGTTTGTTTTGCAGTACTGGGGATTGAACTCCAGTCTTTGTCCATCCCTGGTTGGTGTGGTACCACTTGAACTAAATACCCAGCCCATATCACTGCATTTGTCAAGGAGAGGGCCCTGGACTAGAGGAATAAAGTGGTCAGCCATTTTGTCAGCATGTGGGAAGTTATTTGAAATATTTGGGATATTTCAAAACATAACTGCCACAACTAAAACAAGGTTGATAAAGACAATTATTTACTAAAAGTGCTTTATTCATCAGGCTGGAAACGACCCGTTCATCAGGGAGCCAACCACGGGTATGGTCCATCACGAAAATCATATCAAGGTATTAAGCCTGGAAAGTCTTCAGGCTAAAGAATGTGTATCTAGTGATTCTTTTTTGGTGTTGGGTGTTTTATTTTGGGTATGGGAAAGCATAAATTTTATATGAAAGCTAGATATACTTAAAATGTCTACTAACTGATGAGTAGGAAGAATAATATGAGAATCTTGGAGCAGACACACACACACACACACACACACACACACATCCCAAAGTACAGAACAAAAATCTCTGCAATAAATCTGTTCATTTTGTTTCATCAGAGTGATTGGCTACTCCAGCACTACTAAGAGCTGTGTACAGTCCAGATGTTCTCTGCTCCGCAGCCTTATCTCAAAGGGGTCACGCTTCCTCTATAACGAATCATTCGTTTCCATTTCCTGACATATTATTAGCTCAAAACAAACACAATCATTTTCTAATTCTCGTGCAAGCCTTCTTAAGTTGACCACAGCTCTCCTTTTAAATGCTAAATCCAGCGATTGGTGAAAGCCAGAATTAGAGTGCCCGCCACAGAGGATCCATGGGCCAGTGGTCCTTTCTGTCCTGCCCTGGAAAGCGAGGGATGGATGGGCAGGTTCCTAGCTCTAACCAGTAGGATCCCGCTGGAATCTTTAAATTGTGGCGAGGTCAGGCAGGGATCCAAAGACAGTAGCAACAGTCTCAGGGTAGCGGGGTGGGAGCTCAGCAGCAAAGACAGCATCAAGAACTCAGTAGCTGTTGATGTTATTGGCTGTAGTGGTTCTGGCGCTGTGTCTCCAAGGCTGTGTTTCTGAAGTGCTACCTTCACTGTATTTCCTTGCCTCCCAACTTCTCTTGGTTCCTGACCACATTCTGAGAGGAGATCTTCTGCTTTTCTAGTATTTCTGCCAACCCTCCAACATCCTCACACTAAAGCCTTTAACTGGGGTCAGATTTGCTTTCTATTATGTTCATAAGGATGTTCTGTTGTCTACAGAGCAATTCCTTGAGGCTCTGGCTTGTGAATGAAAGTATCCTTGAGTTTCTAGTGTGACACAAGGGTATGTATGCACGAATCAATGGGTCCTCATACAAATGAGTTGGTTTATCTCCAAAAAAAGATGGCAGAGCAAAGGAAACAAAATACTTGGCATAAATTATCTTTATCCAGTCTTTTCTAGTGAGTTGCACTATTTTAATGAAAAGTGTCCAGGAAGGAGAGTCATATGCCCCGGCACCCAGCAGCTGCAGGCATGGCATACACCTATCTTTTTAAGTATATTATCATTGGAGACACAGGTGTTGGTAAATCACGATTATTGCTATAGTTTACTGACAAGAGTTTTCAGCCAGTGCATGACCTCACTACTGGTGTAGAGTTTGGTGCTCAAATGATAACAATTGATAGAAAACAGATAAAACTCCTGATCTGGGACACTGGGGGGCAAGAGCCCTTTTGTTCCATCACAAGGCTGTATTACAGAGGTGCTGTAGGGGCTTTGCTAGTATAAGATATTACAAGGAGACACATTCAAACACTTGACCTGGTTAGAGGATGCTGCCTGCATTCCAATTCCAACATGGTCATTATGCTTATATAAAATAAAAGTGATTTAGAATCTAGAAGAGACATAAAAAAAGTGAAGCTTTTGCATGTGAACAAGGACTTATCTTCATGGAAACTTCCGCGAAGACTGCTTCCAATGTGAAAGAGGCATTTATTAGTACAGCAAAAGGAATTTATGAAAAAAATTCAAGAAGGCATCTTTGGTGTGAATAATGAGGCAAAACATTGGACACTGAAGCTTAAACTTTTTGCTGTTGTTAAATAAGCATGTTCATCTTTTCTTGTCATTAATCCAAGAAAAATATGCTTGATGTGTACTACTAAAGGCTATTTATGTGGTAACCTGTTTTCATGCCAAAGGTTTGCTATTCATCCACAATCTCCTCAAGGACTCTTCAGAAAAGGATTTGTTTGCCTTAATGAATGCTGTTGGGTGAAAACAATAGAGAGAGCAGAAGCAAGACAACCACACATCTGAGCTACTGCAAGAGGAATGAGCATCCACATTTAGATGGCACGTTATGAGGAATTAATCTTTCCTTAAACACAATAATGTTTTTCTTTTATTCACATGATTTCTAAGCCTGTTTTCAGTTTTTCAACATCGATGTACAGTGACTATGTACAATTTTTCCTTCAGTGGTGATGTCAAATCTTTAAGATATGATAAGCATCTTGCCTGTTTTGAAGGGGACATGACAATAAATCTACTGGATGGATAATAATAATCATCATGGTAATAATCTACTGGTTAAAAAGTAAAAAAAAAGCTTTAGTCATCTACGCAATGTGTGGGCTTTATCAGCTTTTTGCATTTTATCCCTTGGTCTGTCGTGAGATAGTATAACAGTGCAAAATAAAATTTTACATACAAATAGAAAGGTGAAAAAGTATTCAGGAGGTATTAGTGTCACGTGGCCGCTGAGTCTCGCTGGTGCCTCTCTCTCTGCTGGGGGACTGAATTCACGACCTTACACGTGCCAGGCAAGTGCTCCACCTCCAGCCCCAATTCCTGGGCTTTTCGCTTCTCCACAGGCAGGTTTCTCTACCTCACTGCTCTGCTCTCTCGGTAGGGTGAGAACCATGTTTTCCTCTTCCGGAGCGTCTGTACTGGGCTTATGTTATAGGGTACGTGTCGATCACTCCCCGCTCTTAGCTCCTTCTTTCAGTAGCCATATCTGAGGAGAGGTTTTTGGAGTCTTGCAGGTTATCTCCTGCTGCCCGTGCTGTGTGAGTGGAGAGAGGCATTCAAGCCCTGGCAAATCCTCAAGCATCTCTTAGCTTTCATGCTTTGTCAGCACTCAGGTGCATGCGTTGTGAATGCACGGCTTTATCAGCAGGCAGGTGTGGGAGGTTACTTCTTGCCTTGTCCATGGCCTGTCAACTTCGAGGACGCCTTCATCCGATTTTCAGCTGGTCTGCTGAAGACCACGAGTTGTGCTCCTCACGTCCAGTGGCAGAGCTGGCCTGTGTCTTCGTCTTCGGCCCCAACCGAGGTCTTACCTCTTCCCTTCTCTGTAGTACTTCCTGTAGGTTCTGCCTCCTGAGTGAGGTTGGAAGTGATAGTACCATGTATTTCTCTGTTCAACCACAACCGGCAACTATTTTTTAAGTGGGAGATCTTCACAATTTTTCCATCTTTTGGGTCACTTTCAATACCTTGGAACGGCTCTTTTGAACACTTTTAATCTAGTACTATGCTTCTTCCCCATGGAGGGAGATTATTTTACCTCCATGCTGCTTTTGCTGGGAATTGTAATTGTTCTGAGAAATAAGGTAAATTTCAGTTCTCCTATGTGAGGGCTTACATTTTTTATGGCAGAAAACTTAAGTGATTCTTGATAGAGTGTCATGACTACAAAGTTATTTTCTTATCTATACACAAGAACTATTTTTCATTTCCTCTTCGCATGGTGGGTGTTCTAAATGGAC
>PVIC010011815.1:0-40772 GCA_004025085.1 Thryonomys swinderianus | reverse complement strand
TTTTTTTTTTTTTTTTTTGAGACAGGATCTCGCTTTGTAGTTCAGGCTGGCCCTGAGCTCACTATGTAGCCCAGGCAAGCCTGGAACTCAGCAATTCTCCTGCCTCTGCCTCCCGAGTGCTGGGATTACAGGCATGAGCCACCACGCCTGGCAAGAACCAGTCTTTTAATTCCCGGTGTAACATTGCTTTGAACCTCTACAGAGGGTGCCAGATTGGTGAGGAGTAAACTCTTACCTCAGATCCAGAAAGCAAAAGAGGTACCAGAAGACACTGAAGTCCCACCTATCTCCTTGAAGGGCGTGCCCTATTGGCCTACCAGCCTCCAGCTAGGCCCTGCCTCCTAAAGATTTCTCTACCTTCCAACAGCACTCTGGAGACAAAGGATTTAGCTTTGGGGAAACACTTTCCAAATACAGAAGTCCCAGTGTTCAGTGGGTTTTATTCAAGACAAGAGGTGTCTGGGGATGAAATGACAAGTCTTTTGAAGAAATGAAGCATAGCCTGCTGATTAGTTGCTCAGAAGTATGGTTATCATTTTGATTTGGAAAGAAATTATATTCATATTTATGTAATTTCATCAACTAAGAGAAGTGCACTGTTGGGGGGGTATCAGTAGGACTTGGGAAAGATTTACATAGTTAGGTCAACCTGTGTCCTGATACAACATTCAGAAGAAGGCAAAGATCACTGTGAATCCTGGGAGAAGCTAATGCACGCTAAGATGAAATAGGTGGACACTGCTTTCAGTTCCATTACTGTGTTAAGATAAGAACTTTTCAAAACGAATAGATTCTATAAGACCTAGCATAGGTGATCTTAGAGGAGAAATGTATAGCAACATAATTCAATTTAAATTTCTAACAAAAAAATTGTTTACCTCAAAAGCATTGCCTCCCTATTTGTCCCTCTAGGCATAATGTATATACACTGTAGCAGAGGGGCTGTAACAGGGAAAAGAGTGACTAGGACCCTTCATGATCAAGTGACATGTGATTCCATCATGTCTCAGGTTCATGGCTTATATTTAAAAATAGCAAAGCATGAAAGACTCAGATGAAAGTTGGTGAACTCTCTCCAAGCATCCACCAGCCATTCAACCTCACCATCTTTGGGAGACTATGCAACTTGAAGATTTAGCTGACACTTACTAAACACTTGGTATGGCAAGGCAGTGAACTTCATCTTTCATCTGGAAGAGTTGTTACTCAGCTATGAAACCTCACATTTTACAAACTGCCATCTGAATATTCTGATCTCCGTCTCACAAATGAAGAGACTGTGGTCCAGTCAGTAACCAAAGTAACCCAGTGAGGATAAGATTGAAAGCACCATCTTCTCTGTCCACATTGAATGCTACTTATTCTCTCCCATAGTTATTTACCCCCACTTAAGGCAAGAGAAACCCCATGCTATCAAAAGGTGATACTCTTAGAATCATGTATGGACCAAAGACCTAAACATTTTCAGGATATGCTTTGTAAGAAGCTAGGGAAAGGGCAAGGTGATATATTCAGATGAACCAACAGAGGGCAGATGTGTCTGCTCCTTTCATCTATTTTTCTCAGTCCGTTAATTCATGGAAATGTAACATTTGTCCCACTGCACATCATTTGTCACGGCTGGAACACAACCTGGAGCTCATCAGCCTTGCAGATAACATTCCGATCCCTCCGCTGCCTGCTGTCCTCCCACAGACGCTGTGGGGTTTGCACTGAATGTGTTCCCACCGCGAGACTCTTCCTCTTTGCTTCCTCTGTCCTTGTCACCCCTCTTTTACCTCGGATGCCATTCAGCTTGGGATCCCAGACCATCTCCCTTAGAGTCCCTTTACTTTATCACCTGAGAACTCTGGCCCATGTAACTGTGGGCTGAGGGCGAGGTTTCTGCTTAAATCATGAGTTCTGTGTGGGACAAGCAAGAGGCTTAGGGAAGTTGAGGTCCTGGCCTGAGCAAACCTAAAAAAACTCTTGGGACGGTGAGCACAGTCGTGACAGCATTCGGGTCAAATAACCCAACCATTGGTGTTAGTTAGAAAATCTTTAAAACAAAATTTCTGCAGAACAAGTATCTGTCTACTTCAAAGCCACAACTAAATTTAGCCCTCCCCAATTCTGGAAACTAGGAGAGGCTTTTATTACAGGTAAGATGCCAAGCAGAGGGCAGTGATGGGCATCCCTTGAGATGTCCCAGTAGCTCAGGGCTGAGCCCAGAACCCCAAGCATAAGTGGCACAGGTGGCATTCGACAGCTGCTATCCCCTGCTCCGGCTCTTTGAGTAAACATCAGATAAGGAGCAGCCATGTCTAATTCCACACCAGCCACCGGCTGGATTTCTGTTAACTTATTGAGTTCTCTTGATGCCCTAGGCTAGGGGTTCCAATGTATTTTCACAGCAAATAATAATAACTAACCATTGGAGACTTTGGCTATAATTTTACAGTAGACAGCCTAGAAAAAAACCCAAGGCAGCCATTGAAAACGATTTAAAGGTGAGAAAGTTTCATCTCTACCTACATGTGGAATGTGTTTGGTCTCTGCTTGAGCTGTCCTATAGAAGACTTCTGTCCCTTTTGAGCCAGGGAGACCCGCCAAGTGATGAAGGACAGACTGGCTGCAACTTCAGCTCAGTCTCCTTCCTGGAGCCCCATGGCCTCTACAGGTGTTTTTCGTTTTTGTTTTCCCTCCGTTCTCACTTTCTGTTCCATTGGTGTCTGGCAGGTTTACAAAGTCCTTGTCTGGCCATATCCTGAGGTTCCACCCTCAAGAGCATCAGCAACACAGGTGACATAAGGGCCACAGTTCCCTGGATGGAGCCCCCTGGGGTCCATCTGCAGTGTGTTCAGAAACACAGGGTCCCTTCCTGACTGCACGGGGCCCTCTCTTGGGCACTGTGGAATATCAAGCACTGAGCATAGCTGTGTCTTCAAGTGGTTGACGCTGCAAATAGAAGCAAACACATGGAAAAGGGTCACAAACACAAGAGCAGACCATACACGCTTCCTACATTTCTAGGGACCCACATCAGACAACAACCTAATCAGGCCTATAGACCAATGGGAGATGACAATGAAAATGCATTTCTTAAAATTTGGGGGATTTTGGTGGTTTTTTGGTTTGTGGTTTTTGTTTTTGTTTTTGCCTAACACAAGCTCACTCTCTACTCTTAAATGTTAGCATTTTTCCAATTTCAGTATTGCTCGTGTCCTGACTAAAGACAGCTTCACACCCTACTCGAAGGGTGCAAAATGGTTTGCGATCCATTGCAACATGGAAAAAAAAATCATACTTTCTTTCAGAATGCTCATTTATTCCTGAATGTCAAGCAAATAAACACTTCAACTTGTGGTGTCTCTAATAAAGAATAGTTTGCATGCACTCACTGCAAAGTACTGTACTCCTGCAGAAAGGTTGCTTTTGGTAAGCTCAGAGCTGCCTCCTGGGTACCTCAGGTAATTCTCCATCAGTCGTGTGAGCCACACATTTTCCTGAACATGGTCCAAAGACTCTCCAAGAGGAGTGCAGTGCATCTTCCCAGAGTGCTGATCCGTTCTCTGCAATTTGCAGTGTGGTGATTGGGAGGAGGGATACAATTAGTCTTTGAATCTCTGTGACTTTCTGAATTGCGTTATTTTCTGCCTTAGCCTGTTCTGCAAACTCGCTGCTCTTGTTAGACACAGGATTTCCCTCTTTGGTAAGTGAGAAGTGTTGCTAAAGGCTGCACTCCTGCCTGGAATTATCCTGAACTTGCATTTTGCCATTATTTGTGGCTCCCTCAAACGACCTGAGTCTCAGGACTAAGGTGTCACCTAAATCCTCCATGGATAATTGGTCTGAAGCATGATAAATGACCTCTCTCCCCCGCTAACAGCTCAAATTTTCCACACCAACAAATGTTTAAAGCTCTGCCTCTGACATCCATCACGAAGCAGGGCTTGTGTCAGGCTGAAGACAAATGTCTCTGAACACAGGCCTGGCCCTTTTGTGGTGGTTAATTATGCTGGGCTGCACCTTATGCATATTGAGAAGACTGCGTTCAGAAGGCAGGCTGAGTGGCTTGGGAGTCATGGGTGATATTTTTCATTCTAGGGAGTGATTCGGCTACAATGGTGAGCTGTCTTCACATCCTAGCACAGACACTTGACACGAGGTAAGCCTGCCAGTTTACTTCCATCGTTTCTCAGGATGCCCCCTCTGACCCTCTCCTTGGGCAAAGATGAACCTTGGAGAGTTAGCACTGTCTTTTTCTCTCTCATCTTCCCCCATAATCTACTCTTAGAAGTTTAGCTTCTCTCAAGAAGTTTATCTTCCAGAAGATAAGATACATAATGTGATATAGTGCCAATTTGTACTTCATTTTCCACAAAAAGGAAGAGCTGCCTGATATTTTTGTTGTTGCTGTTTGCTTGCTTGCTTTTGTTTTTGTTTTTATTTTTGTAGTACAAAGATCAGACTTACAACCCTGAGCTTGCAAGGCAGGTGGTGGCGCCACTGAGCTAAATCCCTGGCCCGAGAGCTGCCGGATGACTAATGCGACCATAAACATCCAGAGAGAATTATCGCTCTGGATTCAACACACCAAGGAAGGCGATACTGGGCTTCTGGTGTCAGGCGCGGGGGGGGGGCATCTGAGCAGGGAAGGAAGTCATGAAATCATCTGTAAATTCTCATAATATTAGCATAAATGATAAGATTTTAGAAGTGGTGGAAAGAAATGATAGGCAGCTTTCTTTTACATGTATAAACATTTACAATACATGAATTATATCAATGCCTATTCATTTACCATAATGTAGGGCTGCAGTGTGCTATTTGTATACATGTACTTTGATCATATCTACCCCACTATTGTTACTTACCCTCCTGTCCCACCTTCCCCTATTCCCTTGCACTTGTTTGATAACAGTCTTCCTTCTGCTTTATGCCATCATTTTAGAATCCACGTATTAGGAAAACATTTCACTTAACATTATGATTTCTAGTTCCATCCATTTTCCTGCAAATGACATCATTTTGTTCTTTTTCATGGCTGAATGATGCACCACCATGTATATATATCACATTTCCTTTATTCTTCTGTTGATGGGCATATTCCATTACCTTGGCTATTGGGAATTCTGGGAGAATAAGCATGGGTATTCACATATCCCCAAGGAATGCTGATTTTGATTCCTTTGGGTGTACCAAGGAGTAATATAGCTGAGTCATATGCTAAATCTATTTCTAGTTTTCTGGAAAATGTCCATACTGATTAAAAGGGGGCTTTAAGATGTGCATTAAGAAGTGTTCTTGCCAAAGTAGGGAGATGACCCATCATGAGACCCAAGACAGAAGAGAGCCACCAACCTATGAGAGTAGTCCAGAAGTGAAATTCACCCCAAAAAAGCCATTTTTAAAAGGAGTTGGGGAAATTTAAAGGGGATAGTATGGAGAAATAGTCATGCTATGAGGGCATCAAGATAGACTATGCTGCTGATGACAAAACTTTTAGAGACCAAGTACCCAAACTCCAACCTAAACCCATTTACTTATCCCAAAGTGCAGACACTAATTCAATAAGAATATCTGGGATCCAGTTGCTGGGGCGATGTGGCCTTGATAAAACCAATGACTACCAAGTTAGCAAGAAAGCCTATGAGAACTTAAAATACTGGCAAGCCTCACTGTTTTCCATGTTTTCATTGTCCTGATTGGCTGGATGATTACCAGGAAAATACTGTAGATAAACAGCATCTGTCATTGCAGCAAATCTGTCATAATTTTCTGAATAAGATACAGAGACATGGATAATTATAGATCACTCGTAGGTTTTTGTTTGATTCCTAAGTTTTACAAAAGAAAAGCTTTGTGGGAGGGACTCAGGTGCTCAGAGGTGAGCTCCATCTCCAGGCCACATTTCAACATCCTCCCCAAACCCCCGCCTGGTTAAGCTATTTTTTTTAATGATCCATTTTAAAAGGATGATTTGTCCCTTTTCTCACCCTTCTTCGAAACGAGAACAGTCCCACAAATGAAAAGAAGTCTAAATTGCAGTCAGCTTCTTTCCTCTCTCCCCTTCCCCCAGGTTTTGGATGAGAAATGGTCACTACAAGAAAATCTTCCCCTGCTCCTTATAGGTCTTCACAAGCCCCAGCTGTGACTCTGTACGGATAGCAGTGACAGTGTTTTTCTGTCCATGTCCTGATGAGCCAAGCAGTGAATTATCCCTCAAACAACTGCACCATCTGGGTGTCAGCACCCCAAGCACTGTGGTTCAATTCTCTCCCTGGATGTTCACTTTCTCCCAGTTCTTCCTGGCTCGGTGTCATCAGGGGCCACAGTTCAGAACTGTGTGTCACCACCAGTGGGGTTGATGCTTCTGCTTCTGAGCGCTGTTTGTTTGCAGGACAGTCATGAAGTCAGGCTCTGAGCTGGTGAAGGCTGGGTTACGAGGCTTCTTCGAAAATGCCGCAGAAGATTTAGAGAAGACTTCAGAAAACCTGAAGCTTGGGAAGTTCACCCATTCCAGAACGCAGATCAAAGGGGTTTCCCAGAACATCAATTATACCACCGTGGCTCTGCTCCCCATCCTGACGTCCATCTTTGAGCATGTTGCTCAGCATCAGTTCGGGGTGGATCTACTCCGTGAGTCCTACCACTCTTTGGCCTAGATTTTTGTGCCACAGACAGGATATGCAGGACCCAGTCTCTTCTATTGCTCCTGAGCTCAGAGTATAGAGATAATGATTTTATATTTTTTAAATCTTAGATTAAAAAAAAACAGTATTAGACCCTTGGAGAATAAGTCCCTTAATTTGTGTGCATAATATTTGATCTTTTCTACTTTTATCTTGGATCAGAACTTCCCACCCATTAATATAGCCCTCGGCTACTGCACTTCCTTTTCCTTCGAAAAGGTTGAGTGAGACAGCATGAGATGTACATTTGTTCCCATGGTTTGAGCCTTAATTTATTTGTTGGTACCAGGAGCAAAGGAAAAATAGTAACATTTCTTTATCTGAGGCTCAAATGAAGACCAAAGCCAGCTGGCTTTACCCTGGTTTGCACTTCACCCCTGTGCAGCCCACCCCCTCCTGCCCTGCAGATCTTCTCTCACCAGGCTTCAGTTCTGCACTTTGAATGTGGGCATGTGATATAATCGAGCCAGTTGTTAAGAGCGAAGGCTGTATTGCTCACATCCTTGAGCAGCTGAAGAGCAGTGACTGCCTTCAGTGGGAGTTTTGTGCCATGGAAACAATAGGACGACTTGGCTAAAGAATAAAACATTGAATTGGCTGGATTGTGTTAAAGCAGCCCTAGCCTTGAGATGAGCTTCAAACACGGGTAGGGACATGCCCCCTGCAGGATGTGTCCTTCGTCGGGAGCTTGGTAAGGTCGTGGTACAACTGAATGCCTTTTGCAAAACACCCAGCAGCAAATATGAGGAATGTTTTCCTAGCTCGGATGAAGGTGGGGCTGTGTACATATCTTCCTAGGAAATAAGCAGAAGGCTCATTTGAAGTTTAGGTTTTCTGCATTCTTCCTTCCAAAGGGAGCAAATACTGCACTTGATAAAATTTAACTACAATACCTCCCTCTATTGGGAAGAAAAGGAATTTCATAAAAGAAGACTGCATTGGCCAAGTGATGTCTTTGGCTGTGAAGTGCTCTGATCCTCATTACAGGCTAGATGGTGCAGTTGGGAGGCCCAGTGACCGGTCTTTTTCTATCATTATTTTCCCTTGTAGTTCAGCAGCTACCGTAGCAAACTGAGATCTGGGTAAAAAGTACATTTGTTTTAAAACAGAAGAGGGAGGAAGAAGGGAAAAGGAATGAGGTAAAGAAAAAAGAGGAAAATGGGAAGAGGGAGGGAGAGAGAAAGATATTTTGCTCTTGGCTGGTCTCTATATGGTCCTTTTTCTCATAGACTTTTCCACGTGTAAAAGGAGCCGGGACTGGCATATGATAATGACATCTCTTCTGCATTTCAGTGAGCGACGTGCAGATTTCATGCTACCACATACTGTGCAGCCTTTATTCTCTCGGGACAGGAAAAAACATCTATGTTGAAAGGTAATTAGTGAACAACAGAGGTTAACTCATTTAGGCTGAGAAAAAATGCTACCTGCTTTAAAAAAACAAATAGCATCTTTTCCATCCAGCACAACCAAAATGTTCACTGATGTGAGACTGTAGTTTCGAGGCGAGGTTATGAAGCAATGGCGACAATATAAAGAAGTAGAGAGAAGCTCTTGAGATCAATAAATTCTTCAGAGAGAGCCCGTAAATGCAGATGGGTGGAGGAACAAGAGAGCCACGCCATGTCATGTGCTAGTAACCAAAACCGTGTTGAAGACTGGTGTGTTTCTTCCTGGCCACAGCTTCCACATGGCTCCTGTGGGGACAGCTCGCTGGGACACTCAAGGGGCAGGAGCCCGTTGCTTTAGTGTCTAACATGTTTCCGTGTGACGCCACCCCGGACCTTTGCCATTCATAGCTGTCGGATTAGCTATCGGTTTAAACAAGTACAGAAATGCTATTTGATAAGCTCCAGTCTAAACAAGCTTCTTTTCAGGGGTGTTCGGGTTCCCGCTTTGGTTCGCTAATCTGCCTCTCGTGGTGCAGGCCTTGGTGACCCCTTGCTTTCAGCACCACATGCTGTGTGTTGTGACTTTCTATTTAAATCCAAGGATTGAACTGGAAGAACAAACACAGTATTAACCAAACTCTAGTCTTAGTCTTATCCTTGGAAGATTTTTTCTTTTTCCCTCATTTGTCCTTTCTAACAAGCCTGGAGGTATTCAGTCTGTGCTTTAAATTACTTAATCTAATCATCTCTTGGTATCTACTTGTCCTGTTCCTGAGGATGTCCCTGGGGCTAGAAAAAAGGAATTTAGTGCACCCTTTCGCAGGTTTACTGAATCCCATCATAGAAAGACTGTTTTCAGGGAGAGTCAGTAAGAGACATGGGCAGAGATTTTTAGTACACGTTCAAGAGTAGAGTGTGGGGGGCTGCGGATTTAGCTCAAGTGGTACTACACCAACTTTGGACATACAAGGGCCCAAATTCAATCCCCAGTGCCGCAAAAAAAAAAAAAAAAAAATGGAGTGTGGGTGCTAAGAGAAATGAGATGCACTATTTCCTGGTACAGGGAACGTTTGTGCTTCTCTTGAAGGGATAGAAACCCCAAGAAAAGGTGACCCACTCTGTACAAGGGTACTAGCCCATTCTACAGATGTAGATAGTTGTGGTTCTTGTTTTGTTGTCGTTTAATATAAGCAAAAATAGCCAATGATTTAAACATTCTTTGATTCTCCCAAACTGCTCCTTTATCTTAGGATCAGGCTCTTGCTCTTTACTTTCTCAATTAAACCAATTTGTGGACTTTTACTGTTCTTGAGAAACTTGGGGTGTGATGGGTCAATAAAGAAGGAGCATAATTTTAACTTAAGGAATGTTGGTAGATGGCTCAGGCCCAAAAGTTGTAGTCTTCTTACAAATATAATTCTTAGTTGTGATTTCCTTATCTACTTTCTACCTGTCTTTTTATTTCTTCTGCCTCACTACCCCTGTAGGCTTTCCTCAAACAATAAGTACCCATTTGATGACAAAACTTGTAAAAATTTGAATTGCAATTTTTCAGCAAATCAAAAAGAAAAAGAGAAAACAGACTTGTATCTCTTTCTTCTAAGAGCTAAATCAAGTGAACTGAAATCATGTAGTAAAAGAAACTTGAAGAAATATATTTGCTTCATAATAATTACAACTTTCAAATAGCTTCCAAAATTCAAGAAATTAGTTAGAAATTAGAAGAAACAGTGACCAAATTTGTTTTGATTAGTATTTTAAGTCCTTCAAATTGCTTAGCTTTCCTTATGGATTCATATAAAATATATATAGTTTTATCATAGGCAAACAAAAGTTTCAAGCAATTTTTTTTTTGTGGGGTATTGGGAATTGAACTCGGGTCCTTGTGCTTCCAAGGTAGGCACAATACCACTTGAGCTAAATCTGGAGCCCTAACAAATTTTGTACCAGTTTAAAACAGGCAAATAAAGAATTTTTTTTCAAGTTATGCTTAATTTCACTCAGGGAAGATTATTTTGAGTTCATTTCTTCCACTGATTATTTGTGAATATTTTTCAGTATCTTTTTTATTCTCTAAGGCTATAATGGGTGTATATATATACATCCACCCATCTGCATGTGTGTCTCTTTGTACAATTTTCTATAAAGCTCATATAGTCTCTTGACAAAAATATCAGATCAATTCTGAAATGTCAGAGCAGAAAAAGACTGCTCCTCAGAACTTTCTTTATGTGTTCATTGTGGCTTTACTGTGTGTCTCCCACTCTGTGAATATTGGTGATTATGTTTGTACTCTGTTGGCAGAAGTTACACTTAAAGAAGTCCTTGGTCAAGACTACCCTTGTTGGTTCACTAAACAACAAAAGAATTGGAGTCCTAGAATTGTGTTGCTGCCACTGTTAATGTTTTTTAATTTTTAATAGTGATATATACTCATATTTAAGACAAGCAAATGAAAGAAAAGCATGGAAAAATAATGCAGTTAAAACTACCATTTTCCTCCCCCCACCTTTTCCTTTCCCAGCATCTAGTTCCCCAAAGAAGCCACCAGCAGCAATTTGTGTGCACCTGTCCAGATGTTTTCTCATGTGTACATGTTTTACACATGGAAGCTCATAATATCCAGACAGCTTTGCAACCTTGTCTTATTGGGCAAAGCCCCAAACTGAATTTCTTTATCATACTTAGCACATTTTCAAAAATTAACATTTAAAGTCAACATCTATTAATTCTGAGCCTAAAGTGATGAATTATTTTCATACACTGATTACCTATTCACCCCCTATCCTTTCCATTTTTGCTATAAAATTCATTGCAACTTTTACATTCTGCTCTACAGTCAATTTCCTTGAGATGTTGGCTTTAATTTATATTTAAGTGGTTCCAAACATTACCCATACTTTTGAATCAGGACTTTCTCTTCCTATTTACTTTCTTTTATCCTATGGTTGGTTCCATCATTTTGTAGTTATTTCTCCAAAAGCTCTTAGATACTTTCAAATACTTGGATATTTTGGAATATCATCTTTTAACTGTTATGTATACAGTTCCAAGGTGTGAAATCCAAGCTCCAAGGTGTGAAATCCTTGAGCTATCTCTCCTCTGATGCATATAGCTATCCTTTTCTTTGTAGTCTGATAAGATATGTTCCCTGGACCAGGAGATTCATCCCATTTTGGAGTGGGAGGAGAGGAACTGGCCATTCACAGAGCACATTACTCTCAGAGCTCATTAGCTCCACTGTGATATGTTGCCACGCCCAGTTATTCTGTATCAGTCATCTCTACTTCTGTTCAGCACTTCATATGCCCTTTTCCTCTTCAGAGTTCATCTTCCTTTATGCAAGAAATTTTCATTTTGTTATATAGTTTCCATTAGCCAGCATTTTGTTACAGTAATACACACATAAGGTAATCAGCCTTTGACTGGGAAAGGTTTAATTTTAGCTCAGTTTTAGAAGTGTCCATACATGGGTACTTGGGTCTATTGCTTTTGGATCTGTGCTGAGAAAGGGCTTCTTGTGGGCTATCTACTTGTGGCTTCTTTAATTTTTTGAAATAGGTTTGTGAAAGATTTTGAAGTTATCTATTGTGACTTCACGTTTTGCATTTCTAATTGCATTGATGTGGGTCAGTTCTTTCCTTTTTAAAATGAAATTGTTTGAAGATTTGTCTATTTTCTTTATTCTTTTGAAGAATTAGCTCTTCAGTTCATTGATTATTTGCATTGTTTTTAGTCTGAATTTCATTGACTTGTGCTCTGATCTTGACCTTGACATATATTATTAGGTTACTTATTTGGGATTGCTCTGTTTTTGTTTTTGTTTTTGTTTTTTTAATGTGGGCATTCACAGTTATAAACTTTTCCCTTAGGACTGCTTTCCCAAAAGTTCTGGTATAGTGTATTGTCATTATAATTTGATTCTTTTTTTTTTTTTTTTGAGACAGGGTCTCACTTTGTAGTTCAGGCTGACTCTGAGCTCACTATGTAGTCCAGGCAAACCTCGAACTCAGCAATCCTTCTGTCTCTGCCTCCCGAGTGCTGGGATTACAGGTGTGAGCCACCACGCCCAGCTATAATTTGATTCTTAAAGTTAATTTCTTCCTTGATTTCTTCTGTTACTTTTTTATTATTCAAGTACATTTTTAAATTTTCCATTTATTTCCATAATTTCTATAATTTCTTTTGCCACTGATATATATCTAGTTCATTAAATTATGATGTGATATATGCATGGGATTATTTCAGTTGTTTTGTGTTTATTTAAGCATGTTTTATAGTACAGTATGTGGTCAGTTTTGGAGAAAGTTTCATGTGCTCCTGAGAGGAATGTGTATTCTGTTGTTGTTGGACTGAACACTACATAAGTACCTATTAATCTCATTCTTTCAAAGACATGGTTCAAACCTGATCAAACATGTTTCTTGAATATGCATAGCATTTGGTTTGTGTTTTGATCCAATCTGCAAATCTGTATTTTAATTGGAAAATTTACACCATTAACACTGAATTCTTACTGAAAGATACTGCCTTATCCCTGTTGTTGTATATATTCCTCTTGCTGGTTTCTCCCATTTCCCCCTCTGGTTAACTGCTCACCTTGCCTGGTGTGTTCATTCCATTAGACCTTTTGGCACTGTTGTCCTCATTTTTCCTTTCCAGAATATCTTTGAGAATTTTTTGGAGTGCTAGTTTGGTGGTCGTAAATTTTGGAGGTACTGTTTCTCATGAAAAGACCTGATCTCTCCATCAATTTTGGAAGATAGTTTTGCAAGATATATCAGTGGGGTTGGAAATTGTTCTCTTTTAGGCCTTGAAACATTTCACTCCAAAGTCTCCTCCCCTATAAGGTTTGTATTGAGGAGTCTATTGTAATTCTAATATGTTGGCCTTCAAGTGACACTTTACTTTTATCTAATAGCTTTTAAGACTCTGTCCTTGTGTTGGACTTCTGGGATTTTTAACTATGATGTGTCATGGAGAAATTCTTTTCTGATCATGGCCATTCAGGATTTTGTATGCTCATTTAGTTATACATTGAAAAATTTCTTATGCTTAGAATTTATCTGCTATTATTTCTATGAACATGCTTTTTATATCATTGTGCTGTCCTCTGATTTTTTTACCCTTTCTAATTAATCTGAAGTTAGTTTTCTTTCATCTAACAACAGTCAGGTGCTATGTTCTCCTGTTTTTAAAGTATCTGAGTATATAGTCACCTTACCAGACCTAGAGCTGACACTATGTCCTCACATTAGTCATTAGTCATTTCTGTTGCTTATACTTTCAATAAAATTATTGGTTCCCATGATTCTGTTTTTTGTGTGTGAATCCTTAATCTGCCCCTGCCTTTCCTGCTGGGTGTGGTTGATCAATGATGTCTATCCTACAGCTATTGTCACATCAGCTATTCCCATTTTCCTTGTTCTTCTGTTCACCCCAGTTGATGGCTTTCTCTACCTAGCTTTAACAGCCTGTGGGTTGTGAGATTTTCCTCCTGCTCCAGAGGCCCCTCAGTCTGCAGCAACCTTTGAAGCCTAGGCACGTCCCTGGTCACACTGGCTGATGGGGAAAGCAGACTGATGAGTTCTGAGACACATGTAGACAGTGGAGCCATCTCCCACCTAGTGACTGTGGTAGGGTAATACCAAAACCTTGCAGTGAAGTTGGTTCTGCAGTTTAGTTTCAGACAGCTCTTTCCAAAAATGGCCTCTACTCACTCTTGAATATGGTAGGTGCCACAGTGGATTTTTTTTTTATTTTTCCACCTCTACCCTGTCATGAGGTAGGATTCACTTCCAGGGTAAAACCCCACACTATTTTGCCATTTATAATAATCAGGGCTTTTCACAGGGTTAGCACTGAAAATTTGGTCCAGTGTTTCTCCCTGTGGCTGCCAATTCTCTTTGGTCTCACCTTGTATTAGCAGATAATCCCCTCACCAAAACCAAGGTTCCTTTTCCAACTAATTCACTCTTTTTTCCTGTGTTATGCTTTGGTTCTCAGGCTTCTCTATAGTTTCTAGTTTTTTTCCCCAACTCCTTCCCAGTTCCCAGAGATCTGCTTCTTTTTGTCTCTTCACTAAAGTTGTCATCTTCCAGGTATCTCCATGCCAGTCCTGGAGAGGCTAAAAGACCAAAAGGCTCTTCCACCACTTTTACCCCTACCCTTTCACTAATCATTTTTGATGAGACCTTGTGCCTGTTCTGTAAACCTATAAAGTTATTAATACTGCTGTCTAGGATCACATCTTTCATTCCCTCAGTATTTTCTACTTCTCTACCACATGCTATTTCCTTGCTTTAGCATCCTCTGGAATGTAGGCATCAGTGCTGCAGGATTTTCATGTAGACACAGGACACTGAGGTCTTTTTCCCAGGGAGCAGCTTTATTCAGATCGGCACTGACTCATTGGATTCGTATCCAAAATCTGAGTGCCAAACATGGAGTAGTTGCAAGCCTTTTGTGCAGTTTTTGTGTCTTTGTCTCCCCTACATGGGGACACAGTAATGTTTTATAGTCTAGTTGAGTATACATTAACCTTCTAAAGTCTGGTTGGGTATGATTTATGTTATAGAATTAGAATTACCCATGACCATACAGAGGCTGATATTACTACATGGTAAACAGTTCCCTTGGAAGGGATCCTACTTCAATAGAACTTTAAAAATTGTAAAGCAGTATATGTACATAAGGCATTATTGTTTTCAATATAGTAACTTTGGCTTTACCATTGTCCTTAATAACAGACATTTAAGAGATCCATTTCCACTGAGATCTTTGGAAATAAAATAGAAAAATGTATAAGGAAAGCCTGCTATTTGATGAATTAGGAAGTAATAAACACTGAAATCCAAGTTGAACCCTCTTCAGTCTATCACCACTGACCAAGCATCTTTTGTGTGAAAAATACTGAACTAGGTAATAAGAACTGAAGAAAACAAGAGTTTCCCTCTCAGTGAAAAACTTTGAATATATTGGTTGCTATGAAGCTATCTCTGTACCCCTTGCCCTGCCTAGAACCCTGGCTCACACCCACTCTAAGGAGCACTAAGAACCAGAGAAGCATTGTATTAATAGGTCTTTGCCTAAATCAGTCCCTTCTTATGCATGGAGGCCAAGCCCATCCACTCTGGTATTTCATACTCAGGAGCACTAATTGGCAGGCTTTTGAACTTTCCCTTTTTATTTTTGAGACAGGGTCTCGCTTTGTAGTTCAGGCTGGCTCTGAGCTCACTATGTAGGCCAGGTAAGCTTCGAACTCAGCAATCCTCCTGTCTCTGCCTCCCGAATGCTGGGATGACAGGCGTGAGCCACCACACCCAGCATTTGTGGTATGTGGTATTGATTGCTGGTGAGCATAAGTCTCCACGCCCAGCATTGTATGTGTTTACTGGGGATCGAACTCAGGACCTTGTGCTTGCGAGGCAGGCGCCGGAACCACTGAGCTAACCCTCTAGCCCTGGGCTTTCCTTTTACAGAACACTCTTAGCAGTTAGGCCAGGAGAACCATTGTTTATCTTTCTTGGCTGAACAGCTAATTAGCATCATTGTGTGTTCTGGACTAGAAAATGTTGAGCTAGGGAGACTCAGATTTGTCAGTAATTAATATCAGGGAGGACAGGGCCATGCCCCTGTCAGTGCAACAATGGAGAACTGAGGCTTGTGGACTACAGTGTTTCCTTTGTAGTTAACTAACTTTCCAGAAACTCAGTGTCATGAGATTGTATGTTTAATTTTGGTGAAAGAGGAAGAAAAGAATGGAGCAACTTGATTCCAAGGTATTTGAAGACTATTTCTGAGGTCTCTATTCCAGTGACAACTGAAAATTGCTATTATATTTGAGATCTTATCCCTTATCATTCATTATTTTCCCTTATATTGTTTTCATCAGTATTCTCCCTGTAGTATTTCTTCATCCAGCAAAATTTATCTCCTTATTTTCTCTTCCTAAAGGAAATAATGAAGAGAAGAAACACTATGTCTCCCCATTGGCCTCTGCAGATGATGTAAATAGGGAAAGCATTAGTCCAAAACCACAGTCCCTTCTGGGCCATTGTATCTGATGTACAGGTCTTCATGGGCCTGTAGTTTCTGAGGTACTGGCCACTCAGGTCTGAAGTTAAAGTGGTCACCCTGTGCTCAGGTCTGCCCTCCATCTTGTGCTTCACAAAAAGAAGGGAAATAGGGGAAAACCAGGAGAGGAGGATGAGAATGAAAGACAAGGAAATCAGGCCAATGTGGGGCCTGCTCTGAAGTGAAGCGGGGTCTCAGCAGTCTGTAGTCTCCCTCCCTCCACCAGAGGGACCCAGGGTAGGGAGAACATCCTCAGCACAGAAGAACTTCTTGGTCCAAGGGTATTTCTCTGCTTGTGTATCTGACATGGGCAGGGGGACTTTAGTAATCAGTGTTCTTGGAAAGAACAAGACTGTTCCATCAGCTAGGAGAGAGCAACCTGTCTGAGGGCATGTTAATCTGTTGCTGCTTGCCGGGAACTAATCCTATCAAATGCTGCATGGCCAATGAAGCTGTTAGCTATTTCCTAAAAGTCAAGCCTAAGAATGTGAAGAGCAGAACTGCATCTATTAATTTTCCTTTAAACAATTTAGAAGATTACTCTTTGTATAAATTTAATAATGTGAATGAAGCCTGGATGGATTTTCCACGTAATGCACAGCTTCCTGCCAACTCACCTGCCTTCTCTCACCTACTCTCTCCAGTCCAGCAAATAATTGGTCTTGCATCTCAGGTAGATTCACATACCCTCAGGCTAGCCCTTGGCAGATCCTGATTCTACCCCAGATTAACTTTTCTAGTCATGTTATTCAAGATCCATTCAGATGACATTTTTTTTTTTTTTTTGAGACAGGGTCTTGCTTTGTAGTTCAGGCTGGCCCTCAGCTCACAATGTAGCCCAGGCAAGCCTGGAACTCAGCAATCCTCCTGTTTCTGCCCCCCAAGTGCTGGGATTACAGGCATGAGCCACCATGCCCGGCACTGTGGTATGTGGTATTGATTGTTGGTGGGCGTGACTCACCACGCCCAGCATTGTATGTGGTCACTGAGATCAAACTCAGGACCTTGTGCTTGCAAGGCAGGCGCCGGAACCACTGAGCTAAATCTCCGGCCCTCAGATGACATTTTTAATTCAACACAAATGTTTCTCTGTCTAACGAAGTTATCAGTTAAAGCTAAACATTATGATTAGACCACCAAAATGAGTGGATTATTTTAACCACATTGCTTCAGGGTTCCATGTAGAACACAGTGCTACCTTTGCTCTGCAATTCATGAGAAAAGACTTCCCCACCTGGAGGAGGAGCAAGGTAAAGACTACCTGGCTTACTCCTCAGTGAAAAAAAAAAAAAACAGCTTCCTGAAGCTCCCCCAGAGTGAATGTTGGTTATCTGCTTTCAGAAAGCCTATGTTTTGACATTCTGACTTTTGGGTGCTGCCAAAATTGTTGGTTCTTATAATGAAATGTAATTAACACAAAATCTTAGGTACAGGTCTTGGTAGAAGACCAAACCCTGATTGTTGAAAGGCTTTCTGATTCCCCCGACTTGCAACAGTAGGGTAAGCTTTTGCTCTTGGATAGAAAGGCATTTTTTCCACTAGCACTTGTCTCCAAGCTGGTCTGGTTACATCTCCCTGACACCCTCAGCTCCCAGGGACTAAGACAGCAGGTGTCGCCAGTGCTCAGTTTGCAGTGATCAGTCATGGAGAATGGCAAAAAGAGGTGAGAGATGACCTTAAATACTGTAAGCCCCAACTCACTCCTTATCATTGTATTGGTCAGCTTTCTGTCACTGTGAAAAAAACGCCCAAGCCAAACCACTTAAAAAGAATAAAAGTTTATTTTGGCTCATGGTTTTAAAGACTTCACTCCATGGTCAGTGGCTCTATGGCATGTCATTATGGCAGAGCATGTGACACAGGAAACTGCTTCCTCATAGCAGCTGGGAAGCAGAGGAAAAATAAAAGGAGTGGCCAAGCTCCCACTGTCCCCTCAAGGCACACCTTCCTCCCACTAACCCCAGCTCTTAACAGTGCAACTGTTTCCTGATAGTGCCACAGCCTGGGGACCAAGCTTTCAGTGTATAAACTTTTGGAGAACATTTAACATCTAAACCATAACAATTATAGACCTGTTATTTGTATTTCCACTTATTGTTTTGTATCACAATTTTGAAAAAGACACTATTAGTTTGTTTGACCAAAAAAGAAAAAATTCCCTTTATTTGGGACCTGATGCCATGTGTGTTACTCACAGGACAGGTGTGTAGCCTGTTTGTGCGGCTGCCAAAGATGTTAATGGATGGGGAACAGAAGGCTGTCATTTTTCATTCATAAACAGCCAACTGATGTCAGCCCCACTGATGGCACTATCACTGTGTCGTCTTCCACTAGGAGATGTGCACAACCTCCAAGCCTATCCCAGATCTGGAAATGAGATGTATTCTTTCAGCCCTAGTCTGCTTTAACCAGCTGGATTTTAGCTTGTTTCCTTCACTTATGGTTGGCCACTCTGCAAAGCCAAGTGCCCTGTGTTGGAGAGCTTAGAATCTGAACTAGGAATCCAGAGTGTCTGGTTTTGTTTGCTAGCGTATTTCACAGAAGGACCTAAAAGACAGAGCATTATTTACAATATGCACTGTAATATCTGTGAAAGAGAAAAAGAGGAGTAAAATATTAGATTTAAAGTGTCCTATAAATTTACCAAAATGCTTTAGGACCTATTATTTCTATTGCAAAGCAGGTCATTTATTTGTGTCTGTATCTTATTGGTGCTTTGGCCTATTTTCTACTGTTCCCACTAGTGCTTATAAGTTCCATCCAGAGCAGAGATACAGAGAAATCACACAGAAAGTCTCGGTGCCTTTGGAGGACAGCGTGAACCAAACTCAAGTCAAATGGAACTTGGTCTCATCTGTCCTAAAAGAGGACAGAGCTACTCAGTATGTTCGGGTGCTTTAACTAGTTAAAATAGGGGTTCAAAGGAGGACAACCATTGTGAGCCATTCCTTTCAGAAGAAAGATGAGGGACAGGAAAAGTGTGTGCAGCCTTGCTGAGCCTGAAGTTGTCCGTAACTTAGTTTAAGTTACACAGTTTGTAGTGAATTAGCTGGAGACATCCTGGGAACTGGGCCTGGCCTGCCAGTATATGGGCCCAGCATGAGAACAGCCCCACCTCTAAATGGCTTTCTTTGCTTCCAGGCAGCGCCCTGCCCTTGGAGAATGTCTGGCCTCCCTGGCAGCTGCCATACCCGTGGCCTTCCTGGAGCCCACCCTTAACCGCCATAATCCTCTCTCTGTCTTCAACACGAAAACGCCCAGGGAGAGATCTAGTAAGTATCTCTCAGGGAGATCACTGGCCTGTTTCCTGCGCTGAGAGAGGCCAGCCAGGAAGGCACCCAGGGCAGGGTTCATGGACCATATGTCTCCCACATATTGGAGAAGTGAGCACACACAAGCTTCTGCCATCATTAGGCTTGGGTCTCCTCCTGTAAAAAAAGAGGCAGTGCAGGTAACTTCTGAATCCCAGCCTGAGTGCCTCCTGTCTGCCCTGGTCTCAGCCCTTCTCCAGCACCTGGGAGTGTGACTCCTTTCTCTCAGCAATTCTGTGGTGTGTTGAGTATCCTCAGAAAATGGATATTCACAGGGATAGCCTAACTATTTTCTTTAAAGAGACTGTCAAGGATACTGACCACATATTTTCTCCTTCGTGAAAGAGCAGACATAGAAAGGAGTTGAAATTAAACAAGAAAGTGAATTTCTTAACAACATCTGTACACTAAGTTTCAAAACTGGAGTTGACAAACTATAGCCACAGGGTACATGTGGCCCCCAGCCAATTTTTGTAAGGTCTGACTGGAATCCATAGCTAGTAAACACCAGTGCTGAAGTCCAAGACAGGTTGGAAATCAGTTTGGGGATGATGAGAGAGTCTTTATATCTGAATTAACTGTAATCCTGTTTAAGGACAGTGGAATCGAATAGAAAATTTTCATTGAGAATCTGATTTAATAAAATTTAGACTGCAATTAGAGTTACAAAGATTTAATGGAATATAAATCAAAAATTGCCCAACTGAAAGACTCATAAATTTTAAGAAAAGGGAATAAAGCACAGCCATTTTAAACTAAAATCCATCCTATGCAGGACCATTTTCTTATAACTAGTAGATGGCTGGACATCATAGCAATTCTGTTTATTTCAAGTCCCCTTTCTCAGACTGTCCTGAGTCCTAAGGGAGAGGACTTCTGGGACAGATTCATGCCACACTTTTTGTCACTACCATTGTTTTTATCTGCAAATGAAGAGCACTCATCCATGGCAACTTTATTCCCTCTTGCTTCCTGTTGCTTCCACAAGAAGAGAACATTGCCCCAGAAATGATTACCAGGACAATTTAGATAGGGATGCCAATAAAATTCTTTCTGAGCTGGAATACAGAGGCAACCGGTGTTCTCAGAGGGGCCCAAGAGAGAAACATTGCTGAGATGCCTCAACTTTCCAAAGTCTCACGTACAATATGGCCGCTAACCTTTCCTCCACCACAGCCTATCTCACCCTCTCTCCCCTTTGAGCCTGGAAAGGTACATATTTCCAACCTCATTTTTCTCTGCCCACCTACCATTCCAAATGAGTCACGGCCTACTGCTGAAATGGAAGCTAGGTTACAAGAGCAGGCTTTGGTAACCTTAGCTCCACAGGGGCAGTAGGCCCAGGTATATGCCAGTTAGTTGAAATTCATTTCTGCCCCAACTGTGACTTGAGGAACAGAGTGTCTGTCTCTGTGTCACCACTTTATATGGCTGCACTTCTGAAGGAGAACCCTGGACTCCCTTTCATTTCTTACAGGCAGCACAAGGAGGTAACAAAGGTAGCGAGCTTGGGAGGGTCCAAGGGGATGACTCTCTTCTCTTTGCTCTTTCCTAAGAGTTATATGAAAACAAGAGCTTTCTTCTCGTGCCATAGTCCTGCACCTCTGCATTTAATTTAATAAGACATATTCATAAATAAAGAATAAGTATCAGTCATTGCATATTCTGAAGGAAGAAAAGAGGTAGTAAGGCTGTGAGTAGAGATTACCCAGTCTCTTATTCATCGGTGACACCCTGAGGAACTCGGTGCCCATATTCTCTGAGCCCTTGTTTTTCACCACTGCTGTAAAGAGCAGAGTGAGTGCTGACCGTGGGCGTGGATCTTGAAGGTAGCGTGTGCATGAATATGTGTCATGGGATAATAGGCTCACCTGGAGCATGACCAATAGCATAGTGGGCCATACAGAGGTAAGCTTCATTCATTACAGAGTGCATAGCCTGAGGGATATGGAAGGAGGGATGTATAAGGTGACAAATGATGTTATGTCTTAGAAGTACTCCATGAACTAATTTAGAAAGCCTTTAGTCAGTTGGACGTCTTTGTTAAGTGACTCCTGAGCCTTCCCAACAGTTACTCATGATACTATTTCCAATGCCCTGTAAGAACGTGGAACATTGTCTTGCTCCTCTAAAAATTAAGATGTGCCTAGAAAAGGTTTAATACTGTTATATGCCAGTTATTTGAAATTCAATCTTTGGTTATTTGAGATTAAATCCTTGATTATGTGTGTAAATCAGAATTCTAGGTTGATGAAAACATTCCACCACCAACCAGTGTGCTCTTTCCTCCCAATAAGCAAGCACAAGGAGAAGGGGTCCAATTCCATCCAATGCAAACCATCTCCCTGTACCACAAAGAGGTGATGCCCTTCCGTGCTGTCTTCTTGAGGGAAGAGCAGCTAGGTGAAGAAAACAGAACTTGAGAACTGTACCTAGTGGTTCCCAGAGATGAATGTACATCAGAATCACTTGCAAGATTTGTTAAATATTGCTGAGTTTCTAATTCAGTAGACCTGGAGTGAAGCCTAAGAGTTTGTGATGGCAAGCCTTTTAGAGCTTTCAATGATACAAACAGCCCACAGCAGCACACTGTCATTCTAGGGGTCACACTGCGGACAGCAGCAGGATCCCATCTTGAGAACTATTGATCTTTTCTAGCTGATGAGAGGACAGTGTATTTAAATGACCCCCCATTCTAGTGTCTGATGCTAACCAGAAGCTGCTTAGACTGCTTTTCAGTTAGTCATCTCAGCAAGGTTCATTGTGTGGGTTACTGTGTGGCATTTGAAGCACGGAACACCTTCTGAATCTCAAATGTGTGTTCCACTCAGGGACCAATTACTGTATATATAGATACTTTGTAAAGATGACTCCAAAATACCAACCTCAAGTAACAGTCTTAAGCCAAATAAAATGGCATCTGACAATGTATGGCCATGTGACATGTAGTTAACACACACCTGAGCCCTCTTGTATACAATCAGGTGGCATACAGACATTTCAGTTCCATGTGTGTCAATTGGCATTGTTCTATATACTTAGCCTCTCTGTCTTTACCTGTGTACTCTGAGGTTGTATGAGTAAAATTACTTCATTTGTGATATTCGGGGGTTTAAATCTCAGTATAATACCTAGGAATACATCAGCCTCTGGCAGCTGCAGCCTGTACACAGACTACTAGAGGACCAATGGCGTTCTACATCCAAACCACCTCCTCTGCAGCTCTGGGATAGAAATTTACACATAGCTGAAGTCCAAAGGAAGGGTGGGCAGACAGAGAGAGGAGGCTCCTCCCACTGTGCCATTCTTCTCCCTGTACCTCGTGGTCAGTTCTAGGAATGCCAGACACAGTGGAAGAGATGTGCCCTGACCTGCCCCAGCTGGACGGCCTCATGAAAGAAATCAACGAGCTGGCCGAGTCTGGGGCCCGCTACACGGAGATGCCCCACGTCATCGAGGTGATCTTGCCCATGCTCTGCAACTACCTGTCCTACTGGTGGGAGCGGGGACCTGAGAACCTGCCCGCCAGCACAGGGCCCTGCTGCACCAAGGTCACCTCTGAACACCTCAGCCTCATCCTGGGCAACATCCTGAAAATAATCAACAACAACCTGGGCATCGATGAGGCCTCCTGGATGAAGCGCATTGCAGGTACCAGAGTCTTTTCCCTCTAGGTCCTGCCCAGAGCCACTAGCCAGATTCTTTTCACCCCTTGTTAATTCTGTGCTGGTTTTCAAAAAGCTCCACGCTATCCTCAAACCTCCCAGTTGCTTAGCAGTAAACGGAAATGACGTGTTCACCCTGAAGAGGCTCCCAAAGCAAATGCTCTTGCCCCACTTTTCTGCCAGTCCTGACCCCCAGCATCTCCAGGGAACCCTTCTGGGTCAGCTGCCCTCCATGCTAGTGGTCGCTGCTTAATTTGATTAAGCATAAGAGGCCCTTTCCCTCAGTAATTGTCATCCCTGTGTCCTTCTCGCATGTTCGGAACTCTCTTCCATCTGGGCTACACTGAAGTTCTTTATTGTCACTCTGAGTTTGCATTTCACTGTGTGCTTTATGAGACTAATCTGGGTTCACAGTAGCAGTAGTTTGGTTTTCAGGGTGTGAGGGGTTCCCTGCTTTTTTCTGTATCCCTCTATAATTTCCTGCGTGTGGTAGACTTTAAATGAATTTTGTGAGCCAATTTTCCATTTGCGAAGTGAACCTCAAAAAAGGATAAACTGTGAAGAGGAATCTACTTCTCTTGGTTGAAAAAGCATGAATTTCCAGTCACAGCGGCACACATCTATAATCTTAGCTACTTGGAAAACTAAGGCAGCAGGATTGGAACTTCAAGGCCAGTCTGAGCATTTTAGTGAGACCATGTCTCAAAAAAATAAACATGTTGAAAAGACTAGGGCTATATCTCAGTGGGAGAGCACTTGGCTGCCATGCACAGACCCTGGAATCAATCTCTAGTATGGAAAAGGAAGGAGGGAAAAAGAACAAGTATGAATTGAATGTCTTCTATGTCAAACTGGAGTCTGACAAGATAGATGCCAAGGGAAAGGTATTGTTTTGTAGGCTTTCAGCTTAGCTAGTGGAGCTCTCTCTATAGATTCTCCCATACCAGGAAATACCATGGCTGAATGTAGTTGATGTAGTTGCTAGACCAACATTAGGCAATGACCTTCCTGGGCAAATGAATACTTCTATAACCAAGTGAATATTTCTGAACTTCTATAAACTATTCCTTCCTTAGAAATGAACTGAGGTCAAAACTATAGATATATTTTTTGGTTCTTGTGGCTGCTGAATAATGTAGGTCTCTATGTGCAGATGAGTAGATTGAATAGATGGCCCTTCTTGCAGCTTACCTTTAAATAATACTGTTAACCATACAGCAACCCTTTGAAGGAGATCTAGTGTGTAATGGATTAAAGGAAGCCAGAGCATCGAGACAGGCTCCCGTATCTCTGCAGAGGAGACGCCTCACTCACTGTGAGGGGCACTGAGGTAACTGTACTTTGGCCTAAGATTCCAAAGACAAATCTAGTCGGGTCACTTAGATTCCTGGGGACTCAACTAAGCCAATTTTAAGTAGTCATCAACCCTCAGACTATCTGCATCAGGTACAAACATTCTGATTTCAGCTTGATGGGGGATAACTGGTCACAAGTTCTCAGTTAATGCCTTTCTTGGAAAGCTCCCTTAGCCTGTTTCTAAAACTTTCCTTTAAAAATAGAAGAGAAAGGAAAGAGTAGAAAGAAAAATTGCAGGACTATAGGCTGTGCTTGTTCAATATGTCCAAAGCTAAAGAAACTTCGAAATATATAATATACATGGAAGTGTATGCTGTCAGTGGTCCATGACTTTTATTGGGAGTTAGGGGGGAGATTGACCCAGGACTTTCACCCTATGCTACATTCCCAAGCTAACTAAGTTGCTAGGTTGCCCAGGCTGTTCTTGAACTTGCCACCTCTTGTCTCAGCCTCCCACTGTGCTGGGGGTACACAGTGTACACCCTGTGTATGACTGTGACTCAAGAAAAGCCAAAACTGGGCTGGAGATTTAGCTCCGTGTTCCCGTGGCCTGCCTAATAAACTCAAGGTCCCTGTTTCTGATCCCGGTAACCTCTATGAGTCACTACGCCCACCAGCAATCAGTACCACACCCCCATAATGCTGGGCGTGGTGGCTCATGCCTGCAATCCCAGCACTCCAGAGGCAGAGGCAGGTGGATTGCTGAGTTTGAGGTTTGCCTAGGCTACATAGTGAGCTCAGGGCCAGCCTGAAATACAAGGAGAGACACTGTCTCAAAAAAAAAAAAAAAAAAAAAGCCAAAACTGTAGCCCTACTGATCACTGGTTTCTGCTTTTCCATTTGTACTGACCCCTCAGCTTCTGTCAATTTGTAGCTGATAGAAGTGTTACCTGGCTCCCAGGTGAGCCCAGAGGCAGAGGTGTGGCAGACCATGGCTTTCCCTAGCCAGGACCAAGAACAGTGGTTGGGGTGTTGTATTTTTAACAGATTTTTCTATAAAATAAGCAGAATGTGTATGTGCATGTATACATATATACTAGCACTGATTTTCAAATTGTTTACATTGTTAAGTGGCACATAGTAACTGTATGTGCTTCTGGGATGCACTGTGGCAGTTCAGTCCATAGTCTGAGCATGAAATGATCAGATCGGGGCTGGACCAGCCTGTCCATCATCTCAATAAAGAGCATGTACTGAGCACTTCCTGGGACTCAACACAGAAGTGCTGCTTCTAAGTGGCTTCTAAAGACCTCATACCCGGCTGGCGGGGCCAAACCTTATGGGACAGAAACTGAGGGGAGGTCCTTTGTTTGCAAATGCAGTGTTTGCCCAGCCCATCATCAGCAAAGCCAGGCCTGACCTACTGCGAAGCCACTTCATCCCAACTCTGGAGAAGCTGAAAAAGAAGGCTGTCAAGACCGTACAGGAGGAGGAGCAGCTGAAAGCTGATGGCAAAGGGGATACCCAGGAGGCGGAGCTGCTCATCCTAGATGAGTTTGCTGTCCTCTGCAGAGATCTCTATGCCTTTTACCCTATGCTGATCCGCTACGTGGACAACAACAGGTACTGGGAGACCTCAGAAAGCCCACCGGCCCCTCCCCAAGGCAAATTTGGGCAACAGAAATTGATAGAAAGATTGTGTTAGTTTGTATGAATGGTGAGATGAAAGGAGGTCTCAGCCACCACTGCAAGTTCCCGCAATAGTCCTCAGTGCAGGACATGGATTTCCCTGGCCCAGGGATTCTGTGCCGGTGTGACAGGCAGGATCTCAGGCTGCCATGGGACAGAGGGAGTTGGTCAAATAAGGGTAGTAACAGGGCTGGGGATTTAGTTCAAGTGGTACCACACCAAACTTGGAGGCACAAGGGCCCAAGTTCAATCCCCGGTACCACAAAAAATAATAATATTACTAAAGTTAGTAGTGACCTGTTCCTGCCCCTAGAGTTCACTCTCACATTCACCCAAGAGACATGACTTGACACGTGTTGGGCACCGTTCTATTCCCAGAGAGTAGGAACAGACAGAATAGACCAGCTCTGGGCTGAGGAGCTCTCATTCTGGGGTTTGGGGAACATGTGAGTAAATTACAGAAGAGGGCAGGTAAGGGGAATCAGGAGTGCTGAGGTATAAGGGGGCAGCACTTCTGTAACAAGGCCGTTACTGAGGAAGCAACATTTGTGCAAAGACCTGAAGGAAGAGAGTGATCTGGTGGGGCAAGTCCTAAGGAGGGGATGTCTTCAAGATGTTCAAGAGGCCAGGACAGAATAAGGGGCAGGAGAGCAGGAGAGGACGCAGGAAGGTTGATGGGGTGAGGAGCCCGTGCAGGCTGCAGTGAGGACTCTGGCATCACCTTCTCAATAGACTGTGGAGCATGTCTGAGCCATGAGCCAATTCACTCTTCAGGTATTTTAGTCAGGATGGGGCAGACAAGGAAGTGGAAAGGCCATTTGAGAAGCTTACAGGTTCCTGTCAGGAGACGATGGTGATCTGTAGAGACAGGAAGCACATTAGCTGCACCTGGCACTGGAGGGACAAGGTTAAAATGAGACATGACTGTTTAAAGGGATTAAAGAATTTCCTTCAGAGTGATGAAAATGTTCTAAAATTTAAAAACTGATAGTAATTATACAACAGCGAGAATGTACTAAACGTTATTAATGGTAAATTTTATGTTATATGTATTTTACCATAATTTTTTAAACAAAAGAGTTGATGGTGGCAAAACCCATGGTGGTAGCATTAAACATTGACAGAAGATGTTGGATTCTGATTCTATTTTGAAGGCAAAGCTCCTAAAATTTCTGGATTCAAATTGAAATAAAAGAGAAGAATCAAAGCTAGTTCCAGGAGTTTGGGTCTCAACAAGCAGAGTACTTGTTCTTCAGCTGTTGTGTTGGAAAAGATTGTGGTTTTCTGAGTTTTGAAGGGAAGATCAGACGATCACTTTTAGACACTGGAAATTTAATGGGCTCTTTAATATATACATGAAAGCATTGAGTGGATAGTTGACTGTGAGTCCAGAATTCAGTAAAGAGGCAGATGAAATTTGGAAGTTATCAGCTTCATTATTGCAGTCTTTAAGGACTTTGAGACTAGATGAAATAAAGAATGGAGGGAGTAGAGAAGAGCTTCCGGGCCTGATCCCTTCTTCCCCACAGACATTAAAAGTTCAGGCAGGGGCTGGAGGGTTAGCTCAGTGGTTCCAGCACCTGCCTCGCAAGCACAAGGTCCTGAGTTCAATCCCTGGAAACCACATACAATGTTGGGCGTGGAGACTCATGCCCACCAGCCCTAGCCATCAATACCACATACCACAGTGCCAGGCGTGGTGGCTCACACCTGTAATCCCAGCACTCGGGAGGCAGAGGCAGGAGGATTGCTGAGTTCCAGGCTTGCCTGGGCTACATAGTGAGCTCAGAGCCAGCCTGAGCTACAAAGCAAGACCCTGTCTCAAAAAAAAGAAAAAGAAAAAGAGAACAGTTATAGAGATCGACCATGTAATATTCTTCTTCTCTTTCTTATTGACTTGTACTAACTGCACATATCAATAGGGTACAATGCCACATTTCAACACATACAGAAGGATATGCTGATTGAATCCAGCTTCCTTTTATCCATCCTACTCCTCTGAACTCTTCCCCATCTCTATTAATCTGCTGCGCAGTTTAAACTAGAGGATGAACACAGTGAGGAACCAGGAGGTTAATGTTCATGCACAAGCAAAGGATCAAGATTGTTGATCCCAGTAAGTCAGAGCAGAAGATAGAAGGTGGTGGTCAAAAGGTGAGATATGTGAATTTAGTGTTATGAAACTGGAGGAGGTTGCAGTTATTGGCAATGACCATGTGACTTCACACCAAGGCAGATGGAGCAAGAAAACAGTGACCTGAAAAGCCACAGTGTCAGGACAGTCATGAATATATGCATTGAAATCACTGAGAATTACAGCTGATGACATGTTGGGGAGATATTAATGAGACAGATGGTGAGCGCGGGGGCAGTGAGGAAGAGTGTGCACTTTGTATAACCTGATGAGATTGAAAACTGAGATGCCTCGTGGTGTCTGTCTTGGTTCTAAGACGTGCCCACCGTACAGGGAGAAGAGTTGGCAAAGAACACAGTGTACTGAGCTTGCCCAAAGTGCTGCTCCCTCGAGCCCTTCACAGTGCTCCATGCGCCTCGCCTTCTGTCCCATCAGTCACTTCCCTGAGGTGTGTTCATGAGCTCTGTCTGGACATAGCTGCATGTCCCAGCTCATCAGCATTCTTCCTGTTCTATGAAACTTTCAAGGTTGGGCTGCAGTGTCAAAATTAAGTAAATTAATGTCATTCCAGATACTGTTTATATAATTCACTTTGCCTGAGCCCAGTATGTTCATTCCGTGTTTGAAGCTGAATTAAGATATGTCTTAGTCACTTTCCTGTCAATGGGACAAACAGCCAGCAATCACAGCTCCCAAGGAGAAGTTTCCAGTTTTTATCCTTGGTCGTCTGGCTCCGAGGCAGAAATAGGATGGCAGAGGGGCCTGGAGGAGGAAAAAAGGCTCCATCCGTGGCAGCCAGGAGGCTGAGGGAGAAGGTAGGAGACAGGAAAATCTACACTTCCGGGTCATAGAGCCAGTGCCACGGCTCCAGCCAGGCCTCACCTCCTAACAGCAAGCCAGTTACGTGCCCCATACTCCAGTCACCTCCTAAACACAGGAGGCATTTGGAGAAAATTTTAGATCTGAAGCATAACAAGCCATAATAAACAAATAATTATATGAGAAAGAATGAAGGCTTTAGAACTATAAATCTATAAAATCATAAAGGACACTTACAGCATGACCACAGGTATTTCCATTCAATCTTAGGGTATGATATTGAAAACTGAACATTATTTTTCCACACTGGATCTCCATATCAATACTAACTACACACCTAGTTGTCCAACACTAGTGCTGACCCCACAGTGTGAAGCTCAGTCCCACAGCCTGTCCCAACTTCAGACATCACCCACATAAGTTTAGCCACACTACTGACACTAGGTGGGCTATGACAAATTCAGAGTTCCCCTGTGACTCCCTCCTCAACATGAGTCAAACTCAGGAAACCATTTTAGTTATGATTTTTGGTTTATGAAAAAGAGCTCAAGAATTCCACATGTGCCAGGGATTTAGCTCAAGTGGTACCGCACCTACCTTGGAAGCACAAGGGCCTAAGTTCGATCCCCAGTACCACCAAAAAAAAAAAAAAAATGAAATCCACAAGGGAAGAGCTGCATAAGGAAATCACGAGTGTGGGGCACAGAGATCTGTCTAACCCCTCTTGGGGGCACAACCCTCCCAGCATTGTTAGTTTGGTTTTTTGCAATGCTAAACATAGAACACCAGGGTCTCACTCATGCTAAGCAAGGGTCCAGCCACTGAGCTATATCCCCAGCCCTCATGTTACAATTCTAATGTAAGCTGAATCATCTGGATGGAATTAATATTTCATTGTCATTGGCAACTATCCCCCGAGATAGGGAATAAGGTGTGAGTTGCAACACTTTAACCTGATACCATGTAGAACCATAAGATTCTCTTTCTGCTGGGCAACCCCCATCTTGAAGCAACCTTGCTTCTCAATCAAGGTTCATCATTAGCCCAAACCCAGATACACTGAAAGGGGCTCATGAAAAATAAAAAGATGTTGCTATTACTGAGGACATTATCAGGTTTAGGAGCTCTATATCAGGATCCAGAAGCACAGTCTATATATACATATATAATAATAATAACAACAATTGTGCCACACTCTATTGCAATTTAAATGCCTCAAAGAGACATTTGAGAATAATTTCAAAATATTCCTTATAGATATTAAAGGGATGCAGAAATATTTGGAGGAATGTAACTTAACTTTGAGTTGCAGCCCATTTTGCTGTCAGGCAGAGATAGTTTTGGCTATTTTCACTTCAGGATTATTTTATAAAGCAAATTATGCTTATTTAAGATAATTGAATCCAGGCTACTTACATTTGGCATTTCAAAGTGAACAGTTTATATACACTTGCCTTGCCTTGCATGTGCATTCGGAATTAAGACTAGAATATTTCTTTCTTTATCCACAGGAAATTATACTCACTTTTGTGAAAGAAACTCTGCTTCGAGGATCATCGTTTAGTCATTTCCAATAACGTAATTATGTTAGCAACTTAAAGGAGGAATTTGTCAGAGTGTGAGGTGCAAACAAAAAAGTAAAAGTAGCGTGTAAGTTTGCTCCCGGAATAGCTCTTTAATTGCATTTGTCACTATTGATGAGCGAGACTCAAGACATAGCGCGTGTGCTACTTACTCGATGTTTGACAGCTGCTAAAACTGGCAAAGTCAGAGGGTCTTTGAGATCATCGTTAATTCATTCATCCCTGCTTTTCAGCCTGTTCTTTCCCAAGCAACACCGCCACATGAGCCCTGTTTAGAAATAAGTCTTCTAGCATTTCTGAGTTCCTTCTTAGGATCCTTTCTTATCCAAACAGTGAGCCGACTTGGAATAAGGGAGCTGTGGCCTTGGTAGGCGGAACAGTCAGCTCATCTCACCTCCAAATGGATGGGTGAGCACCCCTTCCTTTTCCCTAGCAGAGAATTTCCTGGTTCTTCTTGCCCCGTGATCGTGGAGAGAAAAGCAGGACAGAAGATGACGGACACAGCCTTGTTCTGCACATGGTCCCATCCTAGTCGCTAAAGTTCACACCATGATGGGCTCAACTCTGTAACTCCTCCTACCTGTCACACCCCGGAGCGACACAGATTCATCTTTCTTGGAGTAGCTCTTTAAATATTGAAGACAGCTCCTATCTTTTCTTCCTCCCTGTTTTTCCTTGTCCTATTAAATTTTTGTAGTTCCTTTAGTCCCATCCAGCGGTCTAAAGTTTTTGTTATCTGGAACAGTCTTCCGAACAGCAACTTCCATCAGTCGGCATCTAGCATAAAGCAGCAGGGAGTTCCAACAGGGCCGATTGGCTCTGCCTCCTCCTGCAGGAGACTGAGTCCAATGGATTGAACGCTTACTGTCAGAGAAGCAGCTGTTGCACATCTTTCTGGGAATCAGAAACATTCAAAATGTAGAAATAGTGTGACTCAGGGTGAAGACTGTGGAAGGACTCAGAGGAAACCCTGTGTGGTAGTGATCTCACAGGTCTTATATAGAAAGAGGTTTTAGAATAAGGCTGAGAGAAGCTTTTACCTTCTACCACAATAAGTTGTCCGGGAACTTAGGAACACAGCTTTGCGTTCTTTCTAAACTTGGCAACTTGCCATTTTGAAAATGTAAGACTGAGTCCCCTGACTCTTGCTATCGCCTGAGAGTCTATTCTCAAGACTTCTTATTTCTCTGTTGCTATGTCCAGTTACTTGACCCACTTGGGTTGCTTTATCATCATCTCTGTAAGGCACAATCCTGGATGGGCACCTCTGGAGCCAGTGTTTTTCTCTGCAGACCATCTTGTATTTTTTCACAGTCTGAGCAGCAGATGTTGCGGATGACAAGAAAAACTCAGGCACTTAGTGTCTCCAGATGGAGCACATGCCTATGTATTAACACAGACTCTAGCTGGGGGCAAACGGGCCTGAGCAATAGGAGGAGTGGGGGTTAGGGTCTTCTGTGCTCATGCAGATAGGTTCTTGCTCTGGCTTGAAGGAGAGGGGCAGAGAATTTAGGTGCCTAGGAGAAAACATTGTGTGACATCTTCTTGACACTTGAAGGAAGAACTTTACTAAAGGTGAAAACTAAAGATTTGCCTCTTAGTAGAAGAAGGATGGCCAAAGCAAAATTCATTTAGCCCAAAGCACATATTCACATGGTTCCAGTTTAGATCTGAAATGTCCCCCAAGATTCTCATGTGAGAAAAGTGACTGGGTCATGAGGTGCTGTACTGATTAATGGTTTCATTCAGCAATGGGTCCAGCAGCCGACTGTGCTTTTAGGAGGTGGGGCCTAGTTGGAGCTAGGTCACTTGAGGTCTGACTGGGGAGGGCAAATCCTCCCATGACTCCTCTCTTCGGTAGCTATGTCCTGACCACCACTGGGATGTGAGTGGCTGCCTTGTTCTAGGTATTTCCAGTGTGCTCCTTCTGCAACTGAGCCCACTGAAAAAGTGGGAGAAAATAAACCTCTCCCCATTTAAACTGTGGATGTTGAGTATTTATTGCAGTGACAAGAAAGTGACTAAGAAACTCATAAAGATGAAGAAGATAAAAATGCTTTTCTTTCTCCTACAGGGAAATGTTACTTAAGATTTTGTTTCTGGTATTCTTGCTTTCTGACACTGCCTGTGGCTGTACTTTTCCTTGGCAGAGCAGGATATGACCCTTGCCCTTTCCCACTCAAGACGTACTGCAAACATACAAAGCTTACCTAAACCCAAGCACCGAGCAATGAATGGCTGGCAGTTCTGATAAAACTAAAATGGCATTTCTAAAAAATCAATGTGAATGAAATCAAAGAGCATTATGAATCTTGAATTCAAGTTTGAATTGCCTTTGGCTGCTAGTAATGGAGAAGTTCTAAAACCAGCTTTAAAAGATGAGTTTGATCTTGCACATGAAAGAAATCCAAAGATTGTCATTCCAGGGCCAATATTGTTTCTTCTTCTTAGAGACCTTCTTTTTCTTTGCATCCTTAGCATTGACTTCTATCTACCAAATTACTTTATGGTATAATATGCCAGAGTTCCAGCCCTCATATCTTCCTTCCAATTAGGAAATAAGACAGTAACAGGAAAAGGCAAAAAGACACCTTCTATTATCTGATCCCTCTTTAGAAAGCTTTTTCAGAAGGCCAATCCAACAACCCCCACCTTCCTCTCACTGATCAGGCTTAGTTATGTGGCTATAACTCCAGGGAAGCTGAATAACATAACTTTGCAGGGCAGGATGCAATCCTGAATGAACTGGGGTTTTATTATCCTGAGAAAAATGGAGAATGAGTATTGGATAGACAATACTCAGCATAGTAGTGTACACTACAGAAAGGAGAAGCTGGTTGCATTGGAAAACAAAATAGATTAGGTAAGAATATCCCTGAGCTAGCCACCAAGTAGCGAATAATGTAGAAGATAAAAGAAGGGTCCTAAAGTCTTTTTGCCCTCTTGAGTCTACATTTCTTTCCTAACATGGTTCTCTCCTTGAGTGGGCAGTGGGTATGGACCGCCCAAGGAATTTCAGTCTGATGTCCTTGGACATAAAGAATTATCTTGATTGGAACAAGACACACCAAGTTTTTCAGATCACTTGTGAAAATGTTTCTTTAACCTAAGAAAGACAATACACTTTAACATCTGTGTCACTGTGATAATGTGATATAATAAGAAATGGATGTTTGGCCTTCATCCCCAGTTCTCAGCAAAGAGGTCTTAAAACTCTTGGAGCTTTCTAAGTGATAGAAGTATCTTTGTCTTTTATAATAAGAATCTTTCAGACATATTTACACTTGTGCTAGTGAAATAACTTTCAAAAGATGCTAGCCAGAGAAATCAACTCTGATTGGCTGGCTGAAAATTTCATCCCACCTTCTGACCTCTGCCCTCAATCCTCCAAGGACTGAGCTGTACCTGTATAACTGAGCCTCCATTAACATCCTGAACTCGGATCTGAACACATTCTGTACTGAGGGTTACATGCCAATGTCGGAGGTGGCAATGCACCTAGAGAGGACTCAGAAAGCTCTGTGCCCCTCCCTACCCATTGCCCTGTGCATCTCTTACATTTGGCTGTTCTTAAGTGTGTCCTTTATTTTATAATAAACTTGTAATAGTAAGTAAGGAGATTTCTAAGTTCTGTGAGCTGTTTTTGCACATATTAAATCCAAAAAGGGAGACATCAGAACCCCTGATTTACAGCCAGTTGGTAAAAAGCCTAGGCCATACAACCAGAGATTCTCAGCTGGTATTTGAAGTAAGAGTAGCTTTCTGAAAGTAGATCTTTAGCCTGTGGGTCTGTTCTGGTTTACTTTATGATAGGACATCCAGTTAGTGTCTAGAAAGCTGGAGAAATGCCTTCTGGGAAAAAAACCAAAAATCTGGTATTGAAGTGTTAAATCAAGGAATAACATTGTTTTTACTTACTCTTTGTAGATATTTGAAAATGGCAAATCACTCAGCTCCCTCAAAGTGAAGTGCAGCTCATTCAGTCTTACTAGCCGTGGGTCCTGAATGCTAGCAGTTTTCGCCCCTTTGGTGTTCATGACCCTCCTTGGACTTAGGGACTCTGCTGGCCCTGGAGTTGGCAGCGGCTGGCTTTTCTTCCTCACTCTCTGTTGGTCCCTGTTGCCAGCCCCTTTTAGTGCTGCCAGCTCTGGCTGCTGACAGCTTTCAGCATCTGTGGCCTTTGGTGTTACCAGCTCCTAGTATGCCATGCTGTATGCTGGCATGCTGTACAAAAGACAGAAGTCAAGGCAAGACTGTGCCATCCAGAAGAGATTTAATTAGCACCTTTTCTGCAGTGGAAAGGGGAACAGTGAATAGGCTGAGCCTGTTAAGGGTAGGGAGAGATGGTTTATGAAGAAAAACAAGAACAGGTCACCCGCACACAGTCTCAGACTTTCTGTGTGCTTGTGGGGAGGAGAGGGACCCCTCGGCGACAGAGCTGAGTAGGGCTGCAGAGTGGCTTCCACTTTTAAGGCCTGCCATGACCAAAGCAAACGTCTCTTCAATGGAGATGTTCTACCACCTATGGAGTGTCTGAAGCAGCCAGATGGTCTAAAGGTGTTTACATGAAATAAAAGTACTTTTGAGGGAGCATCAGGGCCTTCTCTCCTGTCTCAAGACACCCCATAGAAAATGACTGCTATCATGAGTTGAGTTCCATTTAGCCTTGTTCCATTATGAAATTTCTTAGTACAGCCTTGCATTTTCAAGTCATTATTTATAGGGAACTTGTAAAACATTTTCAAGGTTGTAGATTTTTAGTCTCTGTTCATACACTTCAAATAACAGCATAAACACCCTGTTTTACATATTTACTTCATAAAACTGGTTTGAAAAGGAAAAAGGATTAGCCGTGACCTGTTCACAGTCCTCAGAATTTCAGAAGTTTGACAATGACAAAGTATCAGGGACAAAGAGATGACACAGTAAATAAGGCTTCTGTAGTCTTGCTACCCTTACATTCCAAAACCTAGAGCCTAACCTTAACCAACTCGTCTATCTGGAGAAAAATATGCATGTGATAGTTTTAACATGTTGATTTCTACTAAGCTAGCCCTTGAATTCTTTCATTAAAAAAACAGAAATGGATTGTACGATGGGTAGGGAAAGAGAAAAAATGAGAATTAACTCATCTCATATACTGGTACAAGTACTCAATGTTGAGCGTAATCGTGATGTGTATATATATATTGTACCAATAAAGATTTTTTAAAAAACAACAAAAATGGGGTTGGGGGACTTAGCTCAAATAGTACTGCTCCTGCCTTAGAAGCACAAGGGTCCAAATTCAGTCCAATCCACAGTTCTGCCAGAAAAAAAAAGGGGCAGGGGGAGTTCAACTGTAGTTTCTTCAGAAACATCTACCCTAATTAGATACTTGTATCTATGTACACATGTTAGAAAAATATTGACGTTGAGCATCCCTGGTTGCCTTCATAAGGGAATGTGACTTTTTTAGAGTATGAATGTTTTAAATTCCACTGAATGTTATTCACCTCTAGTTCTGTTCTCATCCCAGATCGAACTGGCTCAAAAGCCCAGACGATGATTCTGACCGGCTCTTCCGAATGGTGGCAGAGGTCTTCATCCTGTGGTGTAAATCTCATGTAAGGACACCTTTGAGCTTTAGATTCAGATGGGTTGTGACAGCTTAAAAGACTTTTTTGTAATCTTTGCTTTTTTATTTCATTTAGAACTTCAAGAGGGAAGAGCAAAATTTTGTGATTCAAAATGAGATTAACAATTTGGCATTTTTAACTGGAGACAGCAAAAGCAAGATGTCAAAAGTGAGTCTTTCAAAGTCAGTTCTAAAGACTTCAGCCTCGACCTTAGCCATGTCTAGAATCTTTCCCATGTTTTGGGCAGATTAGCCCTCTACTTCTCTAGGTCAAACTTTGTAACCAAGTCTCTCCTGTTGTGTTCTTGAGAATGAGCCAGAAGAAACTGCTCTTAAATAAGCATGGTCATCACATTTTATGAATAAATAGCTGCTTGTATGTCAGAAAGTTTAAGTTTCAAGTTTTGCCTAAGGCATTCAAGAGGTCTCCAAACAAACTTCATTTGATGGCTTTGAAAAAGACCTATTTTCTGTGTCATGAAGTTCCACATAAGCAGCTGGGCACTGTGGTCGCCACCTGTAATCCCAGACTCAGGGAGGATGAGGCAGGATTGTCACAAGATTGAAGCTCAACTCAGCCAGACTCTGTCTCAAAAATTAAAAAGAGCTGGAGATATAACTCAGTACAAAGCCCCTGTGTTCAATACCCTGTACCACAAAAGATAAAAATGAGGGGGGAAATATACATATCTAGAACTACCTTTTGTTTAGCAAAAAAGAAATTAGCTTGCTTTGATGATTCAATAGCAGATGCTCTTATGTTATGCTTATTTTCTTCCTGTCTGGAGCATTGAACACCTGTATCTTTCAGACGTGTTGACCTCTTAATGCCTTCTGTTTATTTTCCATGATAGTTTCACTCAAAAAGTCAAGCATCTGTCCATCTACCTACAGGAAGTGTTTGAAAGAGGGTATACCAGATATCCATCTGAAAAAGAGAAACCTGTAGGGAGGAGTATAGCTTGGATCTAGTAGGAGGAAAATGGCCTTTGGCTCCTCCTGAGTCAGGGCTGCAGAAGAAGCTCTTTATTTGGATTGGGGAGACTTCCAGTTACATTCCTTCAGTTGCACCTGCAAAAGCAAAGCCCCTTAAATGTGCTGCCCTATATCAGTTTGACTGTTTCCCTGAGAAATGTACCTCGATGAGGGTTGGCTGTGTATGTCAAGTATAAGTGACCTGTCATACCTGAGATGTACATCTCTCTCACTGCTGGGATGGTGCCACCTTTGAGGAATGTGAAGGTGGAGTGCGCATGGGCCTTCAGAAGTAAGATTCAGAAAGAGGGGAATCATAGGTCTGTAGTGAAGACCTTGGGGATCCTTCCCATAGCCCTTTGAGATGGAAGACCCATGGTCATGGAGCTACAGCTGAAGGGCAGGTGTGATGCCACAAGGGAGGGGCAGCACCTAGAGCTCCACCAGGTGTGGCACCAGCACTGGTTGCCTATAATGACTCTAAACTTTATGTCTCTGCATGTTTTTAGCAATGTTGACATTCACACTTCTTCAGCATCCAGAAACCAACCACTGGAGCTTAGAATTCGCTCCTCAGTGTACACTGGTATACGCTTTTAGAGCATACACCACTCAATAGAATTAGACTGACAAAGCAGAGGAATCTGTGCTGCAAAAGAACCTCATCATGGATCCTTTTGTGCTTTAGATAATTTTATTTGATTTTCCAAAATTCATTTATTTGTTCACATTTTGATAAATGAACCTGCTGATAGGACTTCTTGGAGTTGAACTCCATGAAGTATCCAGCTTATCTGAAGTTGCCTCTGCAGGGTGTTAAAGCCAGTATACACTTTCCTTCCATCTTGTCTTCCTACAGCAAGTCTGAAAATCCCAGGCAGATTTCATGCTTTCCTCAGCTAGGATAGATCTGCTGACTCAGGACTGAACCAGCTAAATCTATTACATTGGCAGCAAAGTAGTGGGAACGGTACTAAAAGAAGGACTTGTATTCCCAGTGAACAAATGGCAGACATCGCAACCCAGCAGTGGCTGATAGATACTCAGGGTCTTTGGGTTTACATGTGGAAGTGATGAGGTGACAGAAAACTATGGTTCAGAATTCAGCTACTAACCAACTAACCTGGTGTTCTTGTTTACTCCCATCACTGAGGAACTGGGATGTTTGTTTTGACAGAGAACAGGGCATCTTCCCTTGTTGGTAAAAGATAGCAGCAAACTCTCTCATTTCATTTCCATTAACATCATGTGCCAATTATTTCTGAGGTGAATGGGATTGGGTAGAAGGTGTAACATAACGGAAGCAAAGGCCCTCCGTCCACACATCTTAAATATTTGCCATGCTCCTCATGATAACAAGCACCCAACCACATCAGTTGAAACACTGTAGTAGTAAATAAAGCTGGAAATGAAAAGAAACTAAGTTCTACCCTTGGCCCCGCTGTAGATCTCAGTAACACCTTGCATCAATCACTTAACTCTTCTGGCCTCCAATTTACCAATCTGTCCAGTAATATGACATTCCCGACTCTACCAAGACACTCAGAGCAAAAATCAGCTTTCAGCAGTGTCTCCAGGGCAGAATAATCTTTGATAAAGACTGAGCATTATTTAAGACAGATACTATGCTTCCAGTAAGCAGCGACTCAGAGTCCCTTCTGGTGTTTCTTCAGATGCAGAGATAGGTACTGAGGAGCCAGGGAGAGGGTAGGTGTCCTTCCTTATCGCCGGTGAGATCCCACATGCCTTTGATTCCCTGGGTTAGATGTTCTTTCTGCTCCCCCTGGCCTGAATGGGCACCAACCTCCTTTGTTTGCTTTTCTCTCTGCCCTACTTGATTTCTGGCATTGTATATGTGAAATCAGCCTCCGTGCATCCAGCCTTGGTGGGATGTGCATATATGAATGCTGCATGCCACGCACACTGCACGCGCTAGTAGAGAGGAAGTGCAGAAAATATACACTGGGCCATATGCTCCATACTTGGTTAATGGCAGCTCAACTCGCAGAGATGTCACTTTCTGAGCAGTTCACACAGATGGTATTCTCAGAGCTCACTGTATATTTTGTTTATATAACACCAGTTTGCAATATCTGTTAAGCCAAATGTAACTAAGCTGAGCAAGTGTTTTGTGTTTTTTTTGTTTTGTTTTTGTTTTATTTTTAAACTTGTTTTCTGGAAAAAAAAAAATGGCAGCAGCTTCCTCGGAGGGCAATGGTAAGTTAGACTATGTTTAGCTCAAGAAATGTCAGTTCCGTAACCAAGGTTTAAAGCAACAGACAAACACAAAAGAGTTGCAAAGCAAGAGGGGATCCCTCCTGGTTTAAAGCCACCCCCTTTCCTGAGCATGATTTGAGAGAATTCAAGGAGATGGGAGTATTCTAAAAAATACCTTTGAATTTTTCAGAGGCAGTCAAATATGTGAGCTTTTTTTTTGTTCCAGTATCTTCTTTTACTGTTTGCATATCTTTTCTTTCTCCCTTTTTCTCCCTCTCCCTCCTTCTCTCTCATTTCCTCCCTTTACCTCTTCTATTTTTAGTTTCTTTGTTCTTGGTTTGCATGCCTGCTCTCTGGCACATGTTCTTGTTCCTTCCACTCTTTTTTTTTTTTTTAAGACAGGTTCTTGCGTTGTAGTCAGGCTGGCACTGAGCTCACTATGTAGCCCAGGCAAGCCTTGAACTCAGCAATCCTCCTGCCTCTGCCTTCCAAGCTCTAGAATTACAGGTGTGAACCACCATGCCCAGAATTGTGGTATGAGGTACTGATAGCTGGTGGGCGTGAGTCACCAGGCCCGGTATTGTGGTATGTGGTTATTGAGGATCAAACTGATGACCTTGCACTTGCTAGGCAGATGCAGGAATTACTGAGCTAAATCTCTGCCTCCCCACCTCTTTAATGACTCTCCTTCCTTCTTCCCCACTCCCACTCTTGCATGTTCCCTCTCTTTCTCTCACTTTTTCTCTCTCTCTCTCCCTCTCTCTTCAATTGCTAGAAGTTCTCCATTTCCTCTGTTACCTAATGATGGACTGACTTGTCTTTACTTACCCTCACAGTGATGTAAAAACTTCCCATGGAGCAGATTTGCCTTTGTTCAAAAGCCTGACACAAACTCCTTGTACCATATTGGTACAGAATATCACCAGGTGGTGTGTCATTATCAGCCTCCCTTATCTCTGAAAAGCCTTTTTTCCCCTTAAGGTCCACACACAATATTGTCTATTAAATTATGAACTGCTGCTGATGGCTTATGATCCAAGTGTGGGAAATGCAATTACTTTGAAAGTATTGGAATTCGAGAACTGCAGTGAGTCAACCAATCTTAGCAATAGGTGAAGAAAAGAGTAAAAGTAGAACCTATAGGGGCCGGAGGGTTAGCTCAGTGGTTCCGGCGCCTGCCTCGCAAGCGTAAGGACCTGAGTTCAATCCCCGGTTACCACATATAATGCTGGGCGTGGTGGCTCACGCCTGTCATCCCAGCACTCGGGAGGCAGAGACAGGAGGATTGCTGAGTTCGCGGCGGCTTGCCTGGGCACCATAGTGAG
>PVIC010011814.1:0-40758 GCA_004025085.1 Thryonomys swinderianus | reverse complement strand
ACCACGTCCGGCATTGTGGTATGCGGTGTTGATTGTTGGTGGGCGTGTCTCCACGCCCAGCATTCTATGTGGTTACCGGGGATCGAACTCAGGACCTTGCGCTTGCGAGGCAGGCGCCAGAACCACTGAGCTAACCCTCCGGCCCTTTAAACAGTTTTTTTTAAGCTTAGCACATGGTAGTGATCTAGCCACATTAGCTGCACAGATGTGCTATAGACCCCATGTTGTTCTTGGCTCTTCACAATGTCACTACACCAGAGCTGAGCCATTCCTCTGTGAGCAGAACCTCAGGTTGCATCTGTATTTTTTTCTCTTATGAACAATACTGCAATGAACCTTTTATGTGTGCTTCCTTAGAAACAAACACAAAATGCCATATTTTGCATCCAGTGAGATGCTTGCCAAATCTAACTCTAAAAATATTATCAATTTACAGACCTACCAACCTGTTTCCTTCTGCCTTTGCTAAATTTGATATCATCAACTCTTAAATGTTTTGACAATTTGATAGTAAAAAGAATATGCATTGTTAATGTTGATTTGCATTTTGTGTGTGATGTTTCCCTTTCAAATTGTCAACTTTCTCCAGAAAAAGAATGCTAGAAAAGAATGAAAATATCATTGCAAAATTTTGGAAAATTAAGGTTCTGGAGTCGAAGTACCTGGACTGGCTTCTGAGACCTACAGCAGATAAGCTGAGTGACTTCGAGCAAATAACTCAGTGGTTTCAGCCTCACCCTCTAGCCCTTGGACTGGAAACAGTGGTACTCAGCCTCCATCCAGACCGTGCAGGTAGTTGTTACAGAACTGTTTGATCAATGGTTAGATCTATGCCAGTGTTAAGAATTATCTGACTTTGAGCTGAGAAACTGATCCTCAGTAGGGAAGTTCCATATTCCCAAGTATTAAGCAATGACTATAATAGCCCATCTTACTTTAAAATATATTTATTCAGACTTTCTTAGTAGTCTTAAGTATCAGGCTTTTTGAATTTTTAGTTATTTTTGTCTCAGTTTTTATTTATAAAAGAAAAGCATATGCAGGAGAAGATATTGTTTAGATAATTAACATTGAAGCATTATGTTACTTCACCTAGAACCACCATTTCACCCAGGAAAACCCTCCAGTCTTTTCTAGGTTAGTTTCGACTGTGTCATTTGTACTCTATGTGAAAAAGCGAAGCACTCTCTAATTTGGGGAGTTGAAAGATTGGCAAACCTAAGACACAATACAATTTATTATCAGGCATAGAAGCACTGAGGATATACCCAGAATATCTTTCAGTTTTTTGACAACAGAGTGCTATTTCCCATTCCTGGTCATAGCCAACATTCAGAATCTGAAGAGGCTTCATCACCAACCCTGAGAGGAAGCACGTGGCCCAGGCCTACTACAGTTGGCCATTGTAGTCTCCAGCCCCTGACTGGCTCTCAGGATGATGCACAACTCCAGAAGCCAATCAGAGCCAATCCGGGGCTTTGCCAAGAAGGCTGGAACAGAGAACTTTCTTGCTTCCCCATTTCACAAGATCTTGAAGGTGGTTAGTCCCCCAAATTTCTAGAATCCTCTTGAAGAAGAAGTTTTAGAGTGGAGGTAACACAAAGGAAGAGGCACTAAGGGAGAAAAGGAGTGAAACCAAATCCCAAGCACACTACTACAGCCAAATATCCACCTGCTTCCAAAGCTATACAAACTGATATATTATCTCCTTCCTCCCCGCCCCCACAGTGAAGTTCGATCACCGTGGTAATGCACACTGGTGAGGCTATGTGCACAAGTACATGTTCACGGTCACTATTTCTTTATACACACAAAACACAGAGTGGCAACAGGGCAGAAGTCTAAGCCTGGAAAGCAAGAGACCTGGATCCATCACTGCGTCTGCGTCTTTGAAACAGTCTCTGTCGCTGTGAACTAAAGGAATTGGACGAAAAAGATCAGACGCCTTCTTGCCCTGGCACTCTCAAAAATCCACCAAACTGCAGCTCTTGGTTCCCTTGCAATCACTGAGACTGTCAAATGCTGACTCTTTGAAGTATTTCCTTCGTTACAGCAAAGAACTTCAGTGGCCACCAACAAAGGGACCTGAAGAATACAAACAATTGGGTCCTCTGTATCTTCCACAGAATTGGCTCCAAGGGAGGAGTAAGCTTTGCAAAGACACAGAACATTCTTCCCGCTGGGCTCTTCGAGAAAAGGCCTCAGCATTATGGAAGGTATCTCTTGCTATTTATGGCTTGCCAGTGGGAACAGCCAAGAAACAGAAAAGGTCACATGGCCAGGCCTTCTGCCGGCACGGAATGTTCTATGTAGCTGACGGCTGGGCAGGGTGAGGAGTACCCAGCCTCCTACAGAGGCTTCCTATGAAAAATGGGCCAAAACATTCTGCAGCAGTCTCTCTAGAGGTCCCTAGAAAGTAAGATTTGTACAGAGCGTTAATTGGATGTCTTGTCCAGAGCAAGTATATGCTAAGTATTTTCACATTGATTATTTTTTAAACCCCACAAGAATCCTACATCCCCCTCCAGTGTACAGTGGCAGAAACTGAGATGTATAGAGGTGAAGTTCTAATAAGTTACCTGCTCTTGTTTTAACAGGGCAAAGGGTTGGTGTCACTAGTGTAGAAGACAAACGAAGGCCCTGCATAGGCGATTTTGCTGCACTGCCCTACACGGCTTCACCACGCTGCAGACTGGAGTCACAGACACAGAAGTCAGAAGAACGTGCTCCAGTCCCTGCTTCATAAAACTCCAAGGCAGGAACTCTGGCCAGGTGGGTGCATGCTACTTCTTTGACAGGACTGTTAGTTCTTAGGCATTAGAGTCTTGCATGACTCCATAGTGTTCAGAAATGGAAAGAATCAGTTCCTTTTTCTGGTCAGCTAATAATCAGAGAAGACCTGGGTACAATCAAGGAAAAGAAGCTTGATGTGCTTAGGGCCGGGCAGGCAGTAAAAACAAGAAATTCTAGACCAGGTGTGAGGCAGTGGGGAGTAACAGAACTGAGGGAACAAAATGTACAGGTCATACCTAAGCCACTCAAATCAAAAAGGTTCAAAATGACTAGATAACCAAAAGAAACAAACAAATAAACAAACAAGAAGAAAGAGCAGATGGATTGGGCCCTGGCCAATTGCTCCAAGCCCCTGGCGTGACTTGTGGAATCTACATTCAGGGGCTCCATAAATGGTTCTCACAACACAACTTACTGCACACAACAGAAAGTTAATAAAAGTTAAATAGACCTTAGGATAAAAATTAATGTTAACCAAAACTGCTATAGGCCTTGCTAAAACAACCTTCTGTAAAGGAAGCCTCTAACTTGGTTTCCTCTACTCTAAAAACCAGAATGATTGTATTATTTGGGCGAGGGTGTACCTGTAACTTGAGCGTCTGCACATATCATGATTGAATATCTTCTTATCCAAGATGCTTTGTACCTGGAGTGTTTTGGGGATTCTGGATTTTTTTACTTTGGTAGATATGCACATATAAAATGAAATATTTTAGGATAAGACCCTAATACAAGTGCACAATTTACCTGTGATTCACACACACCCTAAAAATACAGACTCAATGTAATTTTATACAATATTTTTGTAGAGTGTGCTTCCAGTTTGGTTGTCACCTATGATGATGTCAGATCTGAAATGAATATGATATCGTATTCATGTTCAGAAAGTTTCAGACTTTAGAACATTTGTGAGCTCAAATTTATGGATGAAGGATGCTCAGCCTGTACCTTTATGGAAATAAAATAAATTGAGTAGGGCCGAAGATTTAGCTCAGTGGTTCCGGCACCTGCCTAGCAAGCAAAAGGTCCCTGGTTCAATCCCGGTAACCATATACAATAATACCAGGTGTGGGGCCTCACACCCACCAGCAAACAGTATCACATGTCACAGGCCGGGCATGGTGGCTCATGCCTGTAATTCTAGCACTCGGGAGGCAGAGGCAGGAGGATTGCTGAGTCGAGGCTTGCCTGGACTATATACTGAGCTCAGAGGCAGCCTGAACTACAAAGTAAAACCCTGTCTCAAACAAATAAATAGATAAATAAATAAAATGTGCCAATAAAAATGTCAGCCTCCCATGTCTGACCTCTTGAAATACGCATACTGACTATATTTTAACCTGAAAAGTTAAGACTTTTCAGTTAATACTATCTTCATTTTTAATTCTGACGACCATTTACATTAACACCAAAACAAAGCCCAATTAAAATATGCATCTAGCAAAATGTGCACATGATCTCTATGGGTAACTCTACAAAACTTGGGGAAAGATCAATAATGCATGCAGATCAGAAAACTCAATTTTGCCTAGATATCAGTTCTTTCCCAATTGATCGATAGATTGAACACAGGCCAAATTAAAATCTCAGCATATTATTTTGTGAATACCAATAAGCCAGTTCTAAAGTTCATAAAGAAAGGCAAAAGATCCACTATAGCCAATTCAATAATAAAAAAAAATTAAAGAGCAGCAATGATCCTCTTGTAAAACTGCAACCCTATCTATACAGGAACCGAAACTGGTATAGGCAAAATGAATAAAAACAAATAAAAGGAACATATCACAGAGCTGAGGCCCATATGGACCCATATAAATGTAGTCAACTGGTCCTTGATGAAGGTGCAAAGACAACTGATTGGAGAAATGACCATCTTTTCAACAAGTGGTGCTGAAACAGTTTGATCTCTGCACACAAAAACACTTGTCTGCAGTTGATCTTACTTCTGCCACAAAAATAACTTCATGTAGGTTTAGAATTGAATGAAAACATAAAACTAAAACCCTTGGCAGGCAACATCAGAGGACATCTTGATGACCTTGGATTTGTTCCTACTTCTTTGAAACAATGCCAAAAGCACAATCAATAAAAGAAATGGTAAATTGGACTTAATTCAAATTAAATCTTTCTACACTGTAAAAGACACCATTAAAAGAATAAAGAGGAGCCGGGCGTGGTGGCTCATGCCTGTCATCCCAGCACTCGGGAGGCAGAGGCAGGAGGATTGCTGAGTTCCAGGCTTGCCTGGGCTACATAGTGAGTTGAGGGCCGGCCTGAACTACATAGTGAGACCCTGTCTCAAAAAAAAAAAAAAAAAGAATAAAGAGGGGGCTGGGGATTTAGCACAAGTGGTACTGCACCAACCTTGGATTCACAAGGGCTGGAGTTTGATCCCCAGTACCACAAAATAAATAAATAAATAAATAAATAAAAGGAATAAAGAGGGAAAACACAGATTGGGAGAAAATATTATTTGCAAAAGATATGCCTAACCAAAAGGACTGACATCCAAATATATGAAGAACCCCCGAAACTTAATAAGAAAATGGTTGTGTGTTGGCATCTTTGTGGTTGCTTGTGTGTTAGTATCTTGACCCAGACCAAGAGGGTGAGGCACAGAGACAGGACGCAGACTCTGGGGATGATTTCAGAGAATCACTTCTGTCTTTATACATGCAGATGAGAGCGGGCATAGGCAGGACTCCACGTGTAACCCATCTAATGGCTGAGGCCTGGAGAGTCAGGACATGGGGGTGATGTTCAGGCGACATGAGCTAGCCACTCAGGGTGCTCAGTGCGCATGTGAGCGTTGTGTGCAATGCCCTAGAGTCGTGCTACAGTGAGCTGCTGTGCTGTGGTGTGACACACCCTGCTCAGTCAGACTTCAGCATCACCTGCAAGAAAACAACCCAATTTTAAAATGGGCTGAAGATCAGAACAGACATCTCACAATGAAGACATATTGATGCCAAATAAGCACATGAAAGGATGCACAACACTATATGTTACTAGGAAACTGCAAATTAAACCAAGGGTGGAATGTCAATATTCACCTGTCAGGAAGAGAAAACTCAAAGTACTGACAGTAACAAAGGAAGATGAGGATGCTGAGAAGCAGGGACTCACACACACTGCGTGTGGGACTACAAAACAGAACACTTTGGAAGACAGTTTAGCAATTCCTTACAAAATTAAACAAACTATTACCTTCCTACCCAGCAAAAGTGTTCCTCAGTATTGGACCAAACAAACTGTAAACATGTCCACCCAAACCCCTTCATGAGTGTTTATAGCAGCCTTACACATAATTGCGAAATTTGGAAGCAATCATAATAGCCTCAAGTAGAAGAATGGATCTAAAAAGGTGGTGCATACATCCAGTGGAATATTACTCGACAGGAAAAAAGAACTGAGCTGCCTATGCCTGACAATACACAAAGAAACCTGTATGTTCCTCAGTGAAAAGAAGCCAATCTGAAAATACTGCCTACTATATAATTCTAATAATATGATACTCTGGGAAAGCAAAACCACGGAGATAGTAACCCGTAGTATGGTCCAGGAGTAAAAAGAAAGGAATGGATTTGTGGAGCACAGTTTTGTTAGGGTGATGAAGCTCTTCTGTGTAATACTGTGACAGCAGACATAGTGTCATTAAGTTCTTGTTAAAACCAGTAGAGTATGCAACGCCGAGAAACCCTAATGTGGACAACAGACTTATTTAACAATAATATATTAATACTCATTTATCATCTGTAAAAAATATTCTACATTAAGGCAGGAAGTTAATACACAGGAGGTGCAGAGGAACTCTCTGTACTTTGTGCTCAACATTTCTGTAAACCTAAAACTCCTCAAATAGAATCTATTAATTAAAAATTCTAAGGATTAATAAAATACATGCTGACAAGCCACCACAGGTTTAGTAGCATGATTTTAAAAATTCTATTTGATATGTCACCGTAATGTCTATATACGCTTGAAAAATACAAGTGAATGTGAATAAAATACGCCTATTTTTGCAGCCTTTGGAATATTGTGAGCACATGTATTGACACAAAGGTCTTACAATAACCTCAGAAATTTAAAAGACAGAGTCTGAGCTCCATTTCTGAGAGCTTCATAGACTCTTCTGGATTTCACATGTCCCACACCGTCTCCCTGGAGATGAAGAGAACATGGGCTTCGAGTCAGTACTGTTGAGGTCATATGTCTCTCGCTGCGCTGAAGGAAGATGAAGTGAAAGATTCCATGTAAAATGCCCATCAAGGTGCCTGGTCCATTGTAGCTGCTCGGTAAATAGTAATGAAATCAGAATCTGGTGCTGTAAAGGAGATCAATTTCCAAGCCAGTTTTACTGGCTTGACTGACATCCACGTCTTCTCCATTCCATGTCTGACTTGGGTCATAGCCCTTTGTAATGCTTTGGGATTTTGTTTTTGTTTCAAGTCAAAAATTCTGTCACCAGGAGGTAGGTGAGGGAAAGAGCCACAGGAAACCGTGGGGAAGATCTCAGATGACACACGGCCTCACCCAACTCCAATTTGCCTCCTTCCTACCTGATCTGTTTCATACAAAGCTACAATTTGAGGTTCATCAGAGGAACTTTGGTGAGAATAAATACAACTCAGGATGGAAGAAGAAACTATTGTTCGTTTCTTCCGTGGTGACATAGCAGGTGAAAATTATTAAAACATGCTTTAAAATTATAATGTTCTAGGGGAACAAAAATATGTGTTCATTGCAAACAACAAATCTCTTCCTGCATGTATTCCTTTACAGTATTTATTAATTTTGCTGTAACTGTGCACAAGGCCCTGGTATTGGCTGCCTTCTGGGTTGGTCAACTTAGTCTGGATGTTAGGAATGTTCTTTCCGTGCTGAGCCTTGTAACCTTAAGTATCCAAGAAACCAAACTTTCTCACCTGTTCTGCTGCTGATCCTGAAGCATCTGCTTCCTCCATTTGTTGGACAAATTACTGATATTTTCTCAGGAATGGTAAAAGGTTTGGAAACAGAACACCTGAGCAATCAAGTCAAATCTGATCCTTTCTTTCACAGATATGGGAAGGAAGATTTAGTGATTTTTTTGGTGAAGAGTTAGGAACAAGAATTACAAATCAATTCTGGAAGCTACGAGAGGGATTAATGTCATCTTAGTAAAAGGAATTTTTTTCCTTTTAACAATAAGAACTTTGTAATGTTAAACAGACTGCATCTGTAGGCCATGACTATTCCTCCACAGCAGTCATTTAAAGGCCAGATGATGGACAGACAAGGCATTTGCAAATTATATCTTCTCATCGAGCTTGGAAATGGGATGCCGGATTGATGATTTTACCACTTCTTCCAAATCTGTATCCGAGCACTGGCTCTATTCATTGATTTCTGCATTATAGATTAGATAACCTTCTCCACATCTGTATCTATGCATCATGTAGAGTTCACGATGTGCTCTCATTTATAGGATCTCATTTACTCAGGAAGTCTTCTGAGAAAATTAATATAAAGATTATTATTTCCATGTTCAAGTTGTGGAATCTAAAAGAAAGAAAGGCCACAAGAAGCAAATCAACGACAAAGATAAAAGAAACAAATCAGGATAAGAGGAAAGGTTCCAATCTCCCCACTATAGAATCACAGACCAAAACATCCACCTCATTTCAGAATTCCTTCATTCCGGTAGCAGATTCCAGACAGGGTAAATACAATTTCCAAGGAACTAAGAAGCTGCCACTGACATCCAAGACTGGGGCCGATGTTTCCCACATTGTTCAAAGAGAAGAAAGTGCTGCGTCTTTGCAGTCAACAAGCTTACTACCAGCAGACGCCTTCTTCTCACTCACAGTATGTTCCAGCGTGCCATCAGGCTATAAACAATCACAGGTGTGCAGGCAAGTTCATCACATTGAAAATGGAAAATAAAGAGAGAGATGGTGGTCTATGAATTATATTAATTTGAGAAAGTCTGAGAAGGGGAACAGGAATCAAGACTCTATTGATTCTTCTTGCAAGAATGTTTTGCATCTGGAATTGAGAATCCAGTGATGCCCAAAGAGGGTACAGATTGAACAAACAGAGAACTCCCCAAGGCTGATGAAGGCATTAGCTTCTCTGTAATAATCATTTTGTGTTCTTCTCCAAGGTCTTTCATCTGTAGATCTCAGAAGATCTTGCAAACATCAATTAAACATTACAAAATTCCCTTGAAGTTAGTACTATGGCATACATTTTTCCACATGAGAAAACTGGAAGTCTTGGAGGCCTGACTACTGGCTAGCAATGAGATTCTAGGAGAAAAAAACTATCTCAAACTTCTACTGTACAGAAGACTCCTTGAGTCTCACCAGGAGAGAAAAAACGGAGTCCATCTTACAGTGCTTTTCCTCAGCTCAGAGCATAAAAGATTGCTGAAGAAACATTCTCTAACGCTTCTGGGAGAACCTGGGAGACTTGTTTCTTTATCAAGAACTAGTTCCAACAATCACAAGACCCAGAGATAGCAAAACTTCATGAGTCATTCCTCAGCCTTCTGAGGAGCTGTCTCCCCTCTCGTTGACTACTGCTGACTATTTTTGTACTTCTTTATGGTCCACCTTGGATTATAATTAATATGCACTGACACCTGATTTTTCTCACAGGACTTGTATGCCTGGTATACAATAAGTAAGCATATTGGAATTTAACTTGTGGTTTGTAGGGGGAAAGTTAGTGCAGTCCAAGGACTAAACTAAAACTAAAATTCCAAGGTTAGTAACTTTGTCCTGCCCAGAAGAAACAATGAGGCTGGTAAATAATACACATTTTCAGGTCAACAAATATACTTCCAGGTCTTTATGACTAGAAACCGCTTCATTTTTGCCTGAGGTACCAACACTTTATTGAGATGTTCATTTTTTGGCCTACATGAAAGCATTTCATGAAAACTCGTGTATGTGATAAAAAGATACAATAACAGATCTTTATACAGCATCATGTTTTACAATTTTATAAGCAGCTTCAACTTTGGTCCTACTAAGATACAGCGAACTGATAAATGGGGAGGTCACTACCTCATTTTTGATGAGCTTCATTGGTCAATTGGCCTTAAGCTGAAATCAAGTTTATTAAACGGGAATCAAGAGGAAACAAAGAAATGTAGAAGAGAAAATGACTACTCTCTGTACTCCATTCCCTGCTTTTCCAAAATGGAATGTGCCTTGTGCTTTCTTCTGTTGTTTGCAATCCGTATGCCAGAGGTCACTGGAAAGAGTAGAGCGCATTTGGTCTTGCTATGCTGCCGTTACCCTGCGAGCAGCACCGTCAAGCTGGAAATTTGGAGCGTGACCAACCAACCCTGAGCACTGGTGCGATTTTGCTGGTAAACAATCTCCTTCAAGGGAGAAAGAAAGGATCCTCCTCGAAGCTGTTTGAAAATGCATTTGAATATCTGGGTTCATTTGTTCAAGCCCAAGGTAGAAAACTGAGAGACTTCCACTTCAGCCCCCCTCCCACCAACCACCTCCAAGTCTCTGTTTTCATTGCACAGCCGTGTAATAAAGACTTCCTGGATGGTGAATGAGTATGCTAAGTGCAAGGGACACGAAATGATACATGCAGGAGCCACACCACTGCCGCATTCAGCAGCAGAGGTATCTAGTCTTTGCAATATGGAAGGTTAAAACGATACCCAGCACATCAGAGCCCAGGGCTCTGTTTGACTACATGGTCTATACATTCCTGAAACTGGCCCTGCCTGCCAGTATCCCTTAAGTTGGACACCTTCTCTCTCTCTTTTTTTTTTTTTTTTGGAGACAGGGTCTCGCTTTGTAGTTCAGGCTGGCCCTGAGCTCACTATGGTGCCCAGGCAAGCCTGGAACTCAGCAATCCTCCTGTCTCTGCCTCCCGAGTGCTGGGATGACAGGCGTGAGCCACCACGTCCAGCATTGTAGGATGTGGTGTTGATTGTTGGTGGGCTCCACGCCCAGCATTATATGTGGTCACCGGGGATCGAACTCAGGACCTTGCACTTGCGAGGCAGGTGCCGGAACCACTGAGCTAACCCTCCGGCCAGGACACCTTCTCTCTTGAGGGGACTACGTACACAAATGGTGATAGTAAAAAGGTGCAGGAATGGAGACACCTAGACCCACCAGTGAGCCGAAGTCACCAGACAGGAGAGGACATCATCAGGAGAACAACCAGAGCAAGGAGGCAAGTACCCGCTTCGGTAATAGAGGTGGAGACAGGGATGAGGCTCGGGGATCCCAGAGTGAATCGGCAATCAGGGCCTGGCCACAGGTCGCGGTGTTCGTCTCCAACACGGCAGTAAATGTCCCCAGTGGCCAGCCCCACTTCAAAGCGATGAAGAGGTTTGACTTCCAGTTTCTCTGTTACACTCCATTCCCCTATTCTAAAGTAAGCAGCATTTCTCTAACTCTTAAAAATCAAACAGAGTTTGGGCCGGAGGGTTAGCTCAGTGGTTCCGGCGCCTGCCTCGTAAGTGCAAGGCCCTGAGTTCAATCCCCAGTAACCACATACAATGCTGGATGGGGTAACTCACGCCCAGCAGCAATCAGTACCACATACCACAGTGCCGGGCGTGGGGGCTCACGCTTGTCATCCCAGCACTCAGGAGGCAGAGGCAGGAGGATTGCTGAGTTCCAGGCTTGCCTGGGCTCCATAGTGAGCTCAGGGCCAGCCTGAACACAAAGCGAGACCCTGTCTCAAAAAAAAAAAAAATCAAACAGAGTTAATACAAGTGTTTAATGATGCTTTGCATACTCACAAAACATCATGCTTTATGCAAGAGAAACTCTCAGCCAAAAGACTCCTGTATCAGAAAAAAACAAAGACGAATTTAGCCCGACAGGTGGGTGAGGATGTGGGCTTGGGTGTCTTAGTTAATCATCCAAAAGCAGAATCATTGCATCTTCGAGGCTCTCCCTGCTCCTCCTGAAACAGGGAGCAAGAACTGTCTGCGCCTCATAGAGCGGAAATCGGGGGTTAATCAAGCACCGAGACTGTGCAGTGACCATCTGGGCTAAGCCTTGAGCCCACTCGGCTTCTTTTTTCTCAACTCATTGATATGCCACCAATAATTACAGATTAAACACCAACAACCTCCCCACCTCAATAACCCTAATAGTCTAGCAATGAAGATAATTTACTTCCTTTTTAATCTTTATTTTCACTGACACATTTTCAGTGCATACAGATTGTTCTCGTGGAGAATGAATACCTGCACACAGTACAGCTTGCTTCCTTTTCTATTCCCTTCTTTAGTCCTCCCCCTCCTTCCTCTCTTGGACCCTCTCCCTCCTGCAAAAGTTCTAGTACCCTATTCCCTATTATCTGGCTTTTATTTTGTTCTTTATTTATATGTCGAAGAGAAAAGGTGATGGTCATTTTAAAAAAGGAAACAAAACTTATGTATTTAGGTGGTGAGGGGTTGGGGGTGAGTAGGTGAATCGGAAAAATGAAAATCAAATCGTGTCATACACCGGTACAAATTCTCAATGTTGAGTGTGTTCGTGATGTGTATGTACAATGTACCAATAAAGATAAAAATAAATTTTAAAAACAGAAGCCACGTGACATTTAAGCTCATGTTTTTCGATTCACTTCATCTGACATTATGGTCTCAAGGTGCATCCGTCACAGTGACTCAAGTTTATCCTCCTTCATTTCTTAAAGATAAGTTACTTAGGAAGCTTTCCGGAAAAAATAGTTACTTTTTACTATTAGCATCGGGGTGACATTCCCCAGTGTAGGGCAGTTGTGACTGCTCTCCGTGACAGACGCTCTGCACAACCTCACACCTCGCATGGTGGTCACTGTCGTCCTTGTGGCTTTCAGGGCATCGTTTTTCTCTTGTGGCCCCACAGAGGCCTCCCAGCCAGCAGACTCCTAAACCGTGGAACAGACAGACTTGCCTGACCAGTGTGGTGGTGAAGAGATGGTAAATGACTTAGCCTCGGTGTGACGGAAAGTAGACACCTGTCTGTACCCTAGAGTCTGGCCCAGCCGACCAATTCATGGAATGACTCTGACTCTTAGTTCCCTCAGCTACATTGCTGGATGCATCCTGTAGGCGCTGGTCCTCTGCTCACCTCTGATGTCAGAAGAGAAGACAGAGTAACGATCATAGCCTGTGTATCGACTGGGGCTTGTTTCAACTAAGCAGGCTGCTAAATATGATCCCTCTGTCCAATCATGCAGGAGACATCTAACAGACACAAGTGTTAGGCTCTTTAAGGACATGCCTGAGTCCTACCTTGCCTTTGAGTAACCCTCCAAACTACCCCCATGAGAATTGCACTGTCCAACAAAGAGCCTGCTCCACTCTCAGAGCCTGTCTGTATTTCAGCCTTTAAGGTTTTTTGCATGCTCTAGGAATGCTCCTTATCCAACTGTGTATTCCCTGGAAGAGTGGATGGTGCAAAATATGTACTTGATTGTGACTGTTAGATATATAAGGCACTTAACAGGGACCAGTGGGATGACTATTTATTATAGTCATAGATCATACAATAATGAGAATAACTAAAGCAACAGCAGCAAAATTATTTCTTCCTAAGAGCTGTTGGCTTCTATGTATCTCCCCAGACATGAAGTATATGTACTCTTTTTTTCTTCTGTACTCTTCCAAGCAAAATCATGTTCATTTTTTAAATCGTAAAACCTCATCAGTTATGTTATTTTTATCTTTCTGCAGTACAGAAAGACACATGTGGAAAGGATGTTTACCCCAATTCTGCCAGGGCCAACAGGGACGGCGCCTGCTCCAGATCTATGAGTTAACATGTGGATTTGAACTTTCCATCCTTAGTTTGGATTTCTTGGCATTGGACACACCAACACGCTGTTATAAACCATAATAATTATAGAAAGGCAAAATAACCAAGCCACAAAGAAAGAAGGGATTGTTTTTACCTTCAAAAAAAATTTTGGTAACTCCCCAAATGTAGCTGATTTGTATAAGTCTAAACTGAGCTGTCCATTTGTTAATAATCTTTAATAAACAGATACAGTTGTACCATCATGCAAAAAGCACAGGTGAGAAGGGTTTATTGAGGCTCATTTGCATTCAGTTATCAAAATAAAATATGAAAAGTACCTCATGGGAGAAATCAGAACTTTTGAACATGAATATTTTACAGTTCAGTGACTCTTAATCGTTCTAGAGACACCAGGGCTTGTCCACGTCCGTAACTGTTTTTCACATACACTTATATTTAGTTGGAGAGGATGCTGATGGATAAATAAAAGAAAATTGCAATTGACACACAGTACTGGTTCAGGTTTATGCTCTAACAACTTAAGGACACTTTGTGGTCAAGTTGCTTTTATTGATTGTGTCAAAGCTGCAATGTATTTCAATTTAGAGAAACTGTATTGTTCTGTTGTACCATATGATGAAAAAGAACTGCCTGTGCAGAAATACCTTATTTTTAATGAAATTAGTAAAGATCTTTATATATATTTTATAGTAACCTGAAATAAGATATATACCCTATATATTGGAGTAACCTTTTAATCAGCATTTGCTTACTTCTTTCCCACTAGAATATGTTGCGACTAGTTGACGCACACACAGCACTACACGGTGGGTTTTGGTCTCATTTTTCTCCAGTGCCCTGCCCAGTTTAGAGGAAGATGAGCTCAGTGTAACCGTAAGAGTAGGGTGGGATGAAACCAGCTTCCCTACCAAATGTGTACTAGGTGCAAACTCTACTCTCTTCTGCCAATTCCTTCTGTGCAGGAAGCTACAACACTGGGATGCTCCTGATGTGCTGCACACCTACACGGGTGGAGACCTGGGAGGACCACGTCGCGGACAGGCCATTCAGAAGTGAGCTCATGGCCGGGTCACCTTCCAGTTTCCTTTCTTTTCCATTCCCAAGTCTTCAAAGAATATCACTCTCAATTAGCTTAAGGTAAACTCAGATTAGGTTCAACGCAGACCTGGACACAGGCTGAGGGTATAGTCTCCTGGTCTAATGTTTGCTTAGCATACATGAGGCCCTTGGTTTGGTGCCCAGAATGGAAAGGGAGGATGGAAGGAGGGAGAGAAGGGAGAGGAGCAGGAAAAGGAGGAGAAAAATGCGGGAGGCAAGGAGTACCACCTTGGGCCCACTGGAAGGCCTCTGCTAGTCTAGCACTGCTAGTGACAAAGAATAAGTCAACATAGTTCTGGATTCAATAGTGAGAGACCCACTTACCCAGAGTTATAATTACTCTCCAGAGAGGACTAAACACTCAACCATGGACCCCAACACGTTGGATCAGGTGGTTCCCCCTCAGACCCAGGAACACATTTAACCGTGGGCCCGATGCACAACAGGCCCTCGTTGCACAGTTTGTGGATCAGAGAGAAAGTCGAGGCAGGAACATAAAATGTCCCAGCTTTGGTCCTCTTGTATCATGCCAGTGCTGTTCTGCCAACAAGCCACGTACCGTGCACGAGCCTCAGGCACATTCCCACATGCAGACCTTTGCCTCAGCCTCCAACAGACCAGAATGGCTGGCACTGGGGTTGTCTCTCACTCGAGGTTCCTTTCCCTCCGGGGATCCTGCCTTGCCATCGCCTCCCTCTTCCTCCTTCTTTCACCATCTACCACCGAGCTAATTCTCCCCAGGCCGCTTCCCTCTGCCACGTCGAGCACAGCCTCCCTCAGTTTACCCCTTACTCCTTTTTCTGGGTCTCTCTCATTTACCGCAGGAGCGTCTCTCTTCTTCCTTCGTTCTCCTTCATCAAGTCTCATATAAGACCTCAACCACTCTCTCAAAATGACAACTCCTAAAGTACAACTCTGTGTCTCAAGTGAGAGACAAAAACCCCCTCATGTTCTACTGAATGTAGACATTACAAATAACCTGTTTAATAAACTTCAAAAAGTCCTTTAAAATACCCTGAATCTACTATGAGAAATTCTGCAAAACTCTATCAATATCCTCATCTTGTTTTTCATAAGTAGAAATACGCTACCTAAAAATCAAACGAAAATACCCCACTGCATTTTAAATTACTAGAGTGTTTTACTATTTTTAACACAGACACATCAGTTTTCAATTATATTATGAAGGAAAAAAAAACCTTTAGAAAGATGAGCTGTGGCTCCAGGTCCCATTTAAAACACTATTCAAACAAGTATAGCTCAAATCCCAAAGAGCCAACTCAAAACCCTGGACCCAACTTACAGGGAAGTTGTAGGTCCTTTGTGGTCCTTGGAAATTTTCTTCAAGAGCTCGAGGGTGAGAGTTGAAAAGTCGAAGCATGCCTAGTAGCCATCTGGAACAATGTTGATTCCTTTATCCCCCAAAATGGTAACTTTCTGAATCATTACTACCTTTCCTGGAAGATTATTAAATTCGCCCATCGGACACTGGTTCTACTCTGACCTTGGGTACTCTGATCCTTACTGTTTGACTCAGGGCCCAGGGCACAACCAAGAGCCTCGCATGGGTATTCTCTCATAGCAGGAATCAGAAGGGAGAGACAGTAAATCTGTATCCACGGGTGCTTGTGAGTGATTCTCTTGCTGTCACATTTGTTGTGATAGGACTCAGGACATGGTTCACATTACAGCATAGGATCTGAAGGGAAAATTTAGCAGTAGGAAGCAAATAGACAGTGGAGAAGCAAATTACGGTCGGTGCATCCTGCTGGATTTGCCACAAGTCCATTTGTCTCTTAGGAAGCAGTATTCATGGTCATGCATTAGAACTTTATTTCTACTTGGTAACAGTGAATCAAAAAATGCCAGGTTGTCTGGTTTCCATGTGCCAGTGGGTTTAGATATTTACGAGAATTACTTGGAAAAGCCAAGTATCAGACACATGAAATATTTTGGGGATCAGAGAAAAAACATAAAAAGAAAAGAAGAATAAAGAAATAGAAGAAGGAAAAGAAAAAGAAGCCTCCTGCCAGGTCCCACCAGAAGCTGGATTGGCAGCCCGCTACAGTGGCACATACTGGGATCTAAGTACCAGGGGTGCTGAGTAACAGGGTCATTTGTGCCTGGGAGTTCAAAGCCATTCTAGGCCACAAAGTAAGAACTACGGAAGAAGGAGGAGGAAGAAGAGGAGCATGGACAGGAAGAGAAAGAGAGAAGGAGGAGAAGAAAAAGTGAAACTGAAGTTGACTATAGCTCCTCCTAGGGTAATGAAGGGATGTGGGTCCCCAAAAGACAACTGCCCTTCAACCAAGAACGACTCCCCAGGGACATTTCAGGTAATCACGCTTGTTGAAAATAGGAAAGAAAAAGAAATAGTAAAAATAGTAAAAAAAAAAATTTCTGGAAATCACTCTAATTTTTTCCCTGGTTCTACACTACTTCCTTTTCCAAAACACCTTTTAAAGGCACTGCATCTGCCCTTCCTTCATGGGATTCATCACCCTGGCCGTGGCCTCGCTTAGGTACACCTGGTGTCACAGTCGCCTTTTCAGCCTCTCTTGACTACTCTTTCTGCCCACTGCGTGGCAACATGGGATTCAATGTTATGTCACTAAGGCCCTCAAACCAAGACCCAGGCTGACAGACCGGCCATTACCTGAGACATGGCTGAGAACGTGGAAGAGAGAAGAGAGCTCTGGAGATTCCACCCTGATAATGAAATGTTTTCTGTAAGTGGCAGATGTTTCTTCTGCTCATGGTTCATCTGCCCTGCCCACAGGTGGTCAGGAAATGCAATCTTGCGTCTCCAGAAGAGGCTGAGCCTGAGCACTCAGTGAGCAGTATTAGTGCCCATCACACAACGCCTTTGTTAACAAAGTATGTGACCATCGATCTGACAACTTCCCATCTTTTCCAAGACAAAGTCAAACTTTAAGTGCCATCTTTTCCCCAGCCAGAAGCCGCCATTTTCTTCTACCACACCCTTGTAATGGTCCACTCTGTCTTCTTTCTGACCCTCAATACAATTTATCTTCTTTTAATGAGGAATATTCAAATTAGTCATAAGGATAAAATGTGCTTCAGAGTTCATCTAGTTCTTGAATCTTCCATATATGCTGCCAAATTCTCTGTTCTCTGTTTAAAAATTCACAGTTTGGAGGAGCTTACCTCCCAGGTAACACATTCTACCCTTCCAAACTCGAACAACTCTGATTATTTAAAAAGCAGCAGTAATAACACACTTTAGAAGCTTTCATCACAGGAAGCCAGTGCTTCATACCCTTTCTGAAAACAAGGAAACCAAGGTATCTCTTAGTGGATAAGAAACATCAGCAAGGAAATGAACAAAGAACGTTCCCGTTTAATTTATCTGTGTGTTGTTCAGAAGCGTCTCTGCTCTGGACTGCGGTGATCTCCTAAGAGACGGAGAGCAATGGAAAGACACCCCGGCAACCACCTTGTTTACCCAAGAACCCAAGGGTGCCTTTCTTGCAGCTGTGTGAGCGAAATGTTTAGGCAGAAGGCTGTGTGGTCCGGGACAGATGTGGCCATGCTGTGACTCACATCAGACTTCCACCACCACTGCTGGAGCCATGCAGCACGCTCCAGTGACCCCTGAGCTGAGCAGTCAAAGTCCCCCGTGTCACTCAACAACAAATAAGAGAACAACATCCTACTGCACGTACTGCATTGCTTTAATGACTTCTGAGGGCAAATACCACCTCGGTCCAGAAGCATCTTTAGAATTTTCTGGTGCTTTCTCATTGTTTGGTGGAAGAACACAGTTCTTAAAATGACTGCAAACACTAGAATTACTGCCACTCACTGTGTGACCCTGGATGGGCCCCTTCCATTTCACAAATTTCACCTGTAAAATGGGACAAGAAATATTTTTTCAGACTATAATGGGAAACAAGCCGTGCCATGAGCTGGCCCAGTTTTGTTAGATCATAATTCCTTCTAGTCTTTTTTTCAGACTACAGCAACCCAGACCCTTGAGCTGACTGTCACACATACGTGGTCTCGATGGTTCTTTCCAGGTGGTTCCTTTTCCACTCTGGGGAGAACCCACGGGCTCGGGGAATCTCCACACACACTTCCCTTCCACTGCTGCATCATCCTCCGTGAACCAGAAGTAACTGCGGAAATAGCCTGGATTCCACATCCGGGACCTTGCCTCCCAGAGCTGTCCTACACATGACAAAACACAATGGATGCTACGGGTGCACATGCAGGCTATGAGGCCTTTGGTGTAGGAACAACTGGGGTAAGAAAGAAAAGGACAGTTCAGTTACAGGCTCCTGGGATCCCTTTTTACACACCGCCTCTAAACTCCCCAAATGTCAAGAGCAGACATTTTCAGTCTCCCTTCCTTATTTCTAACTGTAATCTTCCAACCTAATGTGAGACTCTCAAGTTGCGATACATTTTTTTCCTTTGCCTTTGATGATGTGTACTGTCTCAGTCACTTTCCCATCGCTGGGACATAATATCCAACACCTGCTGCTTAGAGGAAGAGCAGTCTGTTTAGGTTCATATCTTTGTTGAGGTTTCAATCAGTAGTTGGACAGCACCAGGCCAGTCTCTGAGTGGAGGAGGAAGGACACACCTGGAAGGAAATCTGCTCACCCACCCGAAGGCTGCTGGGTCACAGGGAGCAAAGGGGGGAGTCAACAAGGGAAATGTGCCCTTGCAGGTTCGCTGTTGTGCCCCCAGAATCCAATCATCTGCACAATCACCTGCCCAAAGTGAGAGCACGTGAGGACCTTGGGAGACATCTAGAACAAGCCACAGCAAGTATATGTCACAGTTGATTTCTCTACATGATCTCTGACGGATACTGGGATGTCTCCGTCTTTTGACTGTTATGAATAACGCCCGTGTAAACACTTGTTTATAATTATCCATTGGAGTCTTTGCTTTCAGCCCTTTGAGGTGTACACCTAGAAGTACAACCGCTGGGTCATGTAGTGACTCTATGTTTAACTTTCTGAGGAACTCCGCAACTATTTTCCGCGTGGCCGAACGATGTCACCTTTCTGCTAGCATCCTGTGTACTCTCTCCATAGCCTCACCGACACTTGGTATTTCCTGGTCGTTGTTTGTTTGTTATGACGGCCTCTGTAGTGCTTGGGATGTGGTATCACACTGTGGTTTTGATTTGCATTTCCCCAGTGGCTGATGACGTGGCCACCTTTTCCCGAGCTTCTAACCATCGCGTTGCTTCCTTGGGACAATGTCAGGGACAATTTTTCACAAAGTAATTAACAGGCTGGGAAAAATGAAAGAGGAACAAATGCCAAAATGGCTTCTAGTTATTGCTAGGGTCCGAGATATCCCTGGGTCCCTAGCAAAGTCAGCTCTCATCTTGCCTCTAGCTTTCTCTCCGAGGACAGGGTGGCAAACTCCACAGGCAGAGTCACACCAGGCGTCCCTAGGACTTGGAGCCCAAGTCCATTACACATCACTCACCACACAGCCACTGCGTGCTCCTCCACACACACCATACCCACTCAACACACCCCATTCTCGTTTCCAACCCCAGTGTCCGTATACTGACCCGAGTCCCAGTGAAACCAGTACACAGAGGAAAAAGCTGCACCCCCAGCAGAAGCTAGAATACAAAGGGTTAAGTGGGTCTGCTTGAGACCCAGCCCCACTCCTTTGAGTCCCTCCACACACTCCTTCTCTACCCGGTTCCCATGTGCTGGGAACTGAGGCTGACAGGGTACAGGACTCGCCAGGGGCAAGGCCTCTCACAGGTCTAGGGTTTATCTGTTCAGTTTTCTAGACTTGGCTCCTAGCGCACAGTATGATGCATACAGCAAAGGCCCGCGTGCTGACGGGGATTTGAACCATGATTGGAGTCAAGATCCGTTTATTCCATGCTTTGATTTTCTCATACCAAATGAGGCTGGTAATAACTAGTCTTCCTTTCCTCCTCGGAGAACTGACACGTGGATATATATGTGCTTGCTTTGTGCACACTGGCAGACAGCAGCTATATAAATATATGTGCATGTTTGTACTTACCCTTTTTTTCCTCATGACCCAGTTGAGGTGGGGAACCATTCTGAGACTAGGTGAAAATGGCACATACTAATCCCACCTGTTTCCTCCTACCTGGTCTAGTCCAATGTTCCCAGGTAAAATTAGCCCCCTTGACTCTAAAAAAGGAAGAAGACTGTTCTGCAGGATTTAAACTCCCAAGTTGTGAGCCCACGCGGGTCTGCGTGTGGGATTTAGAGTGTGAAAGTGACATCAGAGAAAAAGTGGCCTGGGGTTGCTGAGACCCCTGCACCAGCCCCCACGGCCAGCATTCAAGGACAAGTAGACTTTTGAATAAGATCAAGGTGAGACTTTAAATGACCCTTGTTCTGTTTTTCCACGTGTAAAATGAAAGGGCTAGACCGGAGGGCCGGGTTTCAATTTTTGGAGACATCAAAACTCCTCCCTAAAAATTAAGTCTCATACTAATCTCTAGTGAATACAAAAGCGTATAAAAGTGGGACCAACTCTGCCTAAAGGGGCCTTGCCCCCGTCCCACCTGAACCACTCAATCAGCCCCCGGCCCGGCCATAGGAAACACTGCTAGTAAACATGGTCTGTGGTTCCTTGTCATCCAATTAACCAGTTGGATTTAGAAAATATTAAGAAGCGAAGCCAGATAGGAGGCTGTGAGGGCCAGGGGGGACAGGAGTCGGGGGGACCGAGCCCTCCCTCAGCTGCTTCATCTTCCACCACTAGATCGCAAAGAGGAAACTGAGGCTGTGCTGTGCAGATACAAACTTTGTAACTTTTTGACCCAGGAAGTTTGGAGAATCATAATAAGGAAATGATTATAGAGTGCTTTGAGCTCTTCAGAGACAAGCAGTATTTAAAATACAAGGTATTATTACCTCCTCAGAGCTCTCTTTTGATTACCACTGTGCATGAAAATGTGGGCAGACCACTTTTATTTTTCAAAACTCGGGTGTTTAAAAAAAAATTCCCATGTACAATACCTACACTCAACAGTTATAAGCTAATTCTCAGCTTTCTTGTCACTGGATAATTTAAATGTTCAAACAGATACTATATTAGCTTTATCAGCTAACCTGGCAGAGCTCCCATTACAGACATCTATCCCCTCCAGCTCATCTCTGCTCTCATAGTCTGAAAGGCTGTTAGATTAACAGTGAAAACAATATTATCTTTGGAGTTCTAAATGCAAATAGCAAATAGGAACTTGTCTCTAAAACATCCTCACTATACATCAGAATAGCCCTGGAGTAGTGGGTGCCTTGAGACAGGTCTTCTGTTGAATCCTCACAGTCAACTGAAAGAGAATGGGGCGGGGTTTCCCTTTGAGTCTGTCCAAGGGCTTTGTTCTCAAGAGCTCAGGGTTGAGAGTTGGAAGTTCGGGTTCGAGTCCTGGCCTTCCTGCGTATGGACTGGTTGACTTTGGGCCAACACTTCAGTTCTCTGCTCCCGAGTTTTCTCCCCTGTAAATAGACACAGCCCCCCTGGCCTGCCTCCTTCCCCAGGCGTCGCGTGAAGATTAAAATGAAGTGATGGAGAAATCGCAAGGGCCTCGCGGGAACGGACACTAAGAACACAGTCTCGGAAGGGAATCCGATGAGCTTGGTTCTCACCCCGAGACAGCTGCTCACTAACTGCGCGCTCTTAAACAAGCCGTTCATCTCCTCCGCATCTTTGGGCCCTTACTGGAGACAGGAAGTTATTAATAATAGTTCTCTCACTGACTTGCTTTGAGAATCTAAAGCAAGCACAGGAGCTGGCCCACAGAGCCGTCCCAGTCACTGTTAGCACTTATTAAAAAGCTGTAACACTCCACATGCCCAAGGGGTTACTGTTGCTTCTTCAGAGTTCTGCTTTCAGTGCACAACAGACCTAAAGATAACCGTGGGCCTATTGTCTCTGAGCCGCCTGGGTGCTCTTACTAGAACGAAAGAAAAAAGGAAATACATTGTGGCCCAGAATGGGACTCCAGAGAAATCCAAAATGAGCTGTGGTCTAAAAGCGACTTCTCTCCAAGCCTATTTTTAACCGGCTGTGAACTTCTCTAATACGCAAAGAGTGATGCTGGACTCCCTGAATAGCTCCTCTGACGAGCGACTGCCTGTTTCTGCTACTATGTGAATTTATGGAGTTCTAGTCTCACACTTCATTAAAGAAATATACCACGGTGCTGAGACAGGGGGCCAGACTCCCATAACTCTTGTAGCAATCTCCCGGTTATAAATCTGAGAGCTGCATTCACTGAGTGAAGAGGATAACTGAAGAAATATTATCACCTGATTCTTTGTAGTGGGTTTTTCTGTAAGATTTTGTAACAGATGACTTCATTAGGAAATCCTCAAGCAAAAGGGCTGTTTGAAAACCACACTCTCAAGTTTCTAGGGTTGCTTTGGTTGTAGGTTGCAGAAATGGCACGACAGCGGCTTATACAGGTGGAAGTTTATTTTTCTCACTTCAAGTACTCAAGGTAGGAAATTGCTGGTGTTAGATTCCCTGTCCTCACAACTTCACTGAGTCAGGGTTAGCTGGGTTTATCCTTGTGCTTATATTCTGGAAGCTCCAGCCCTAACGATTATTACTCCTATCCCTTGCTGAAAAAAAAGGTGGGGGGGGGGAATGATGGCATCTGTGTCAGGGCATCAGAATATTTCTGAGGGCTGGGGATTTAGTTCAAGTGGTACCATGCTAACCTTGGATGCACAAGAGCCCGAGTTCGATCCCCGGTACCACAAAAAATACTTTTTTTTTTCCCCCTGAGGATCCCTGGATCTATTGCATCCTTTTTACCTTCGCCACTACAGTTAGGTCAAAGGGCCATCCTTGTTTCAAAGGTAATGAGGTATAAAAGTCAGACCAGCAAAGAGTGTCTACTGTGACTCCTCATCAGGCCTCCTGGACAAAGAAAAAGAAGTGATTAGATAAAGGTTAAAGAAATCAAGTTATTAGATAAAGGTTAAAGAAATCAAGGAATGAGCGCAGGCACTGGGCCCTACTCTGATCTAGCTCACTTGTCACTTTTTCTAATCCCACCTCCAAGTGTCCCATCTTCTCTCCCTTGGCGACCTGCAAATACAGTCCCGCGGCACAATTTCCCCTCTGACTCGTAACTTCCTACTCACTCATCTGCCTTCCTCACTAGTCTTAATCCCACAATGGAAAAATACCACATGCCTCTTTCCATACCTGGAGTATATGAGTTAATCCCTAAATAACTGTGGCTTTATTGTTTTGCGTGCTTCCCAGAAAATATAAATGACTTATTTCCCAGGACACATCGACATTAAGCTTTTCAGATCCAACTTACCAGTTGATCTACCTAAAAAGCTAAAAGCAGTTATTTAGATGACATAACCAATAAAACACATCAGCGTATCAGTGTGGTTTCCTTCATGTAAATCAACAAGTTCACAGAAATTATTTTTACTCTGGTTAGTTAAATGTTACAAATTAAATTTTGACATATTAAACCTATTCCTGAAGCCTTCGACCTAGACCAGGAGTGAAGGATCAAGTATATTTTATAAAAAGAGAAATGCATTTTTTTTAAAAGTAAGAGGAATACTGTGGGCTGCATTTTTTTTTTTTTTTTTTTTTTTTTTTTGCTTTTTGGAGACAGGGTCTTGCTTTGTGGTTCAGGCTGGCCCTGAGCTCACTATGGTGCCCAGGCAAGCCGCCACGAACTCAGCAATCCTCCCGAGTGCTGGGATTACAGGCGTGAGCCACCATGCCCAGCATTATATGTGGTAACCGGGGATCGAACTCAGGTCCTTACGCTTGCAAGGCAGGCGCCGGAACCACTGAGCTAACCCTCCGGCCCTGTGGGCTGCATTTTGTAGAAAACAGGATATGCGGTGATAAGGTAAGATACCTAAATAGGCTGTAAACTGAGTTCTCTGTTTGCCTTGGAGTGGTCCCAACTCCCTCTCTTAGATTTTCTGCTGTCAGTGGGCCCCAGGAACTGCCTCTTGTTCCTTTTGCCGCCTTGTGCCCGCCATGTTGTTTCTCCTGTGTGTGCCTGTTTGCCCTCTCTGTCCTGGACCCTGCAGATCCTGGACTGAAACCTATACAACTGTAAGCCAAGGAAGCCCCTTTCCCTCTCATTTTGGGTGTCGGGTATTTTGTCTCAGCAACAAGAGAAAAGTAATTCACACACCTGCCCATTCCCCCTCCACAGCCCGGCTTGCTGTGTGCCCTTTGTAGGAGCCCGGCGGGTGGACAAGGTTCGGACAAGCATACACAAGGCAGGAACGGCAGGAGAGAGCTCCCGGGAGCCGGAATGCGTTGAATCAGAGCAGCTGTCTGGGGTCAAAGTGCTTACGACTGGAGGAATCTGCAGAAGGAGATCATGCTGGGAAACTGGGTTAGCAAAGTCCTTAAACACTGGGCTGAGGAGTCCAGGTGTCTCTGTATGAGCAAAGATTTTCATGTGAAGAATCACACACGCTAAGCTGTTCCACATGTTCCCTCTGGTAACAGTCGTGAGTACAGAGAGCTGAGGGGAAGAGACCTGGGGGCTCAGTGAAAGGTCCTGTCACAGTCTAGGCCAGACACGAGTAGATCCTTAGTAAGGCGCTGCGCGTCAGAGGGTGGCTGACGAGACCGCTTAGGGACACTTGGTGCTGAAAGCAGATGTGCAACTGGCGGTCAGAATCACTTCGCAAGGACCAGGTCAGCAGCCATTTTTATTTTGACTTCTCCTCCTTCCCTGCTTTGCTTACTCCTGTTGCCTGAGCGGAAATTCCCTAACAAGATGATGTGATACATTTCCTGTGGCTCAGTCCTGGCTGCTAGAAGATCCCATGCTAAAATAAAGACTTGGGATGACCTTTATTTTAGAAAAATGACCATTCACTAAAAACACTGGAAAGATAGTCAAGGATAGTATTCGTGTAGGCCTGATTGTAATACAAACTTAAAAAAGAGGAAAAGGAGATCATCTAAACATCAAACAATTAATTCAAGAATGGCATACCCATAAAGTGGAATACCATTCAGCTGTTAAAAACAACCAAGAGAGTGTATGTGTCTGGGGTAGTTTGACAAAAATGCAAATAATTGGGCCAGAGATTTAGCTCAGTGGTTCCAGCGCCTGCCTCGCAAGGGCAAGGTCCTGAGTTCGATCCCAGTAACCACATAGAATGCTGGGCGTGGTGACTCATGCCCACCAGCCATCAATACCATATACCACAGTGCCGGGTGTGGTGGCTCACGCCTGTCATCCCAGCACTCGGGAGGCAGAGGCAGGAGGATTGCTGAGTTCGAGGCTTGCCTGGACTACATAGTGAGCTCAGAGCCAGCCTGAACTACAAAGTGAGACCCTGTCTCAAAAAAAAACAATGCAAATAATTCTCCAGGTTGGTTTTCATTTTTAAAGATGATGTTATTTAAGTAAGTGTAATGGTAGCATGTTTTTCTTGCAAATATGGATGATCATAAGATGAATGTCGCCAACACAGCATAAGCAGAAGTGCAGAAGGGTTCTGTAGCAGCTCCTGGTAACCTTGCTGAGAAGACAGCAAGTGTATCTTTTGGATTCTCTGTTAGCCTTATTTCTGAAATGTTAAGTGTGATCATTGTAACGCTAGGACCCTGTGGACCACAAGGATAAGGTTTGCCCACCAGGGATGGCAGAGACACAGGACAGGACATATAGGAGCCTTTACGAGAGTATTTTATGAAACAAAACACCACATCAACTCTGGACTGTAGCCCTCCGGATGTTTTCAAGAAGAAAGTTTAAGCAGCTTTTATTTTGGGTCTCTAGGATTCGTAGCCAATCTACTTTTGGAAAAAAGCACTAAGGGTAAAAAAAAAAAAAAAAAAAAAAAAAAACAACTTTCACCTTTATTCTTTTTATACTGGTTAATGGTTTTAATTTTGCATGACTTTTATTTTTTTAATTATATGGCTCTGTATTTGATTAGAAATTAAGTAAAGGCCAGGTAAGCAAAAGAAAACACTTTGAAGATGATACAAGTGTGATGCATGGCTAAAGCTATACAATGACAGTCACAGAAACTGTATTCTGAGGATTAATAAGCTTGAATGCAAGGGAGCATGTGCTCATTTCTATGATTAGGTTTCTATAGGCTTCGGCTTATATTTGTTTATTTATTTATTTGAGCAGGAGCTGATTTTGAACTCACTATTTAACACAACCTGGCCTTGAACTCATGACAGTCCTCCTGCCTCAGCCTCCCAAGTGCTGAGATAATAGGAGTGCACCGCCACACCTGAGAAACCTCACCTTCTGTGTTAAGCAAAATAATGTTGGGCAAAGATTTGCATTCTCACCCCCAAAATATATGAATATTGCCTTATTTAGCAAAAGAGGCTTTCACAATGCGTTCCAGCTAAGGATATTGAGGCAGGAAATTATCCCACATTGGGACAGGTGTGATCAGAAGCATTCTTCTAAGGAGAAAAGAGGCACAGAAACCTGGGCCGGAAAAGGTGAGGTCCGATTGCAGTGGGGCCTGAAGCCAAGGAGTGTGATGAGACTTGAGGATCTCTGGGCAAGCAGAGAGTTCTTCCGCCTTCCCTTCGAGCTTCCAGAAGAAAACAGGCCCGCTTCTGACTTCTTATCTCCTAATTTTTAAGATAATAAATGTGTATTATTTTAAGCCACAAAGTTTGTGACAGTTTGTTATAGCAGCAATAGGAGGCAAAATAATATAATAATAATAATAATAATAATAATAACCCACCCTCCATGCAGCATTAATGCCAAGAGTTTCCCTTCAGTTTGGTGGATTCCATCAAAGAGGAACACTTCAAAGTCCAATTTGTTCCTTTCTGCAGGAAGTGTCTGTGCAGCTCTTACTATTATTTCTTAGTCTGGACACTTGTTTTCAAATTAAATTCTGGGTATGTACATTCCACAGAACCACCCCAGAGGGACACACCAAGCTCCACCTTCTACAAAGGGACATGAATATCTCTTGATAACAATTCCACTTCCATCGAGTTATCAAGACCCTGCTCTGGCTTTAAAAATGCAGATATTAGAGGTCTGTGCTTGTAATTTAAGATAGGTTGTAATGAAAATTGTCATACCATTGAATTTGTGAAAATACAACTACATGTTTTGATAACACAGGCATCCCTTTAAAGTGGCATCCAAGTGAGAGATGGAATATGTGTTGTGTGTGTGTGTGTGTGTGTGTGTGTGTGTCTGGTGTGTCTAACTCCCAAAGGTGCTACAAAATCCAAATGAAGTGGAGATGAAGTTCACATGATGAAAAACCAACTGTTTTATCTGGAACAGCTTCATGGTATGCTGTACCTTTCTTGTGCGGCCATCACGTTTGTCTAGTTCCAAAATATTTTCATTATTCCCAAAGGAAACCCCATACCCACTAAGGTCTGCACCTCACCACCCACCCCCGTAGGCCTACATGGCCACCAATCTGCTATCTTTAGGCATTTACCTAGCCTAAGCCACTTCACATGGAATCGTAAAATATATGACCTTTGTGTCTAACTTCTTTTAATTAGCATAATATTTTCGGTTTTGGAAGCCCGTTCATGATGTAGCATGTATCAGCACTTCATTCATTTTTATAGTTGAGAAATATTTAATTGTATATGCATACCATGATTTCTTTACCCATTTGTTCCACCATTTGGCTTTGTGAATGATGTGAGAATTGGTGTCGTTTGAAGGTAGGTTGGGGAGGGGGAAAAAAATAAACCAGTGATTGCCATATGAAACTAAGGAACAGAAATATCTATAAAGATTTAAAAACATAGAGATTTTAGAGCTCCAGACACAAGCAGTGGGACTCTGGCATCCGAGCTCACTGGGTGGGGGTGGTAGATGGCAACATCTGAAGACAACGCTTTTACAACCACATGAACGAAAGGGACTACGAATTTGCGTTATTTCATCTGAATATAAAACTACCTCATACGGTGTAAAGTCCAAGTTAACATGAGTAGATTTCATCCTTAATGATGGATGCCCAGAATCCTTTGAAGAGGGGCCTTTCATTCCAACAGAATGCTGAGTCTCACTGGCACGAAACAGAGGCTGTGAGGAGTTGAGGGGGGAAGGATGTCTGTGCCCAGCCAGCAGCAGGAGAAATAGTGAGCTCCACAGTTTCCATATCCCCAGGCCTGGGGCAAGGCCCACACATGTGTATACCTCAATAATTGGAAGGTATAAATGCTCAGAGAGTGGGGCTTTTCCCTGGTGCAGGCAACCTGCATTGAAATGCCATATACATTGGCCTCTGCAGAAGGTGACTCCGCCTTTCACAGCTGTTTGGAAAATGACTCCATATGCAGAAAGATCATAAACCCTGGCTCACTAGTAAGACTTTTCTAAATACATACGTGTCTCCTCTTTGCATCTTGAATGCAGTGTTGTCTTTCTTTTCTACAACACCACGTTGTGATGTGTTGAAGAGAGGATCCATGCTTCTGACCCCTAGGCCTCTCTCTTCAAGGAGAGGAGATGTGGGTCATTACTCTAGCTTGGTGTACACTTCCTCTGGCTCGAGCTGAAGCCATGGTGTTAAGCTAGAAGTCTTTGCTGCTTATCAATGACTCAAGGAAAAGGCCTTGGGTGGCCAGTATTTATGGAGTGGCCAGGCTTCTGGAGCAGATAAATCACATTGCTTTTGGCAGGCCTTGGATTATCTTTAAGTCAGTTTTGTTTTCTGAAAAAAAAAAAATGTATTGAAGACCAGTAAACCAAAAGCCAAGCAACGGCCGGGCGTGGTGGCTCACGCCTGTAATCCCAGCACTTGGGAGGCAGAGACAGGAGGATTGCTGAGTTTGCAGCGGCTTGCCTGGGCTACATAGTGAGCTCAGGGCCAGCCTGAACTACAAAGCGAGACCCTGACTCAAAAAAAAAAAAACAACACAGGAATATTGTAATTATACTCTGTCCCAGTGAATGGGTCAGTCCTTACTATCTACTTCTAGAAAAAGCAGTAACACTATTTCTTCCAAAAATCAGTTTCTTTCAGAATCTCACCCAGCTAGTCTCCAGCCAGGGAGGCGTCTGTCCGTGGATGTGCGGTGATCTGCTTCTCACCGCGTTTCTTGTACTGGCCACCCTCCCTGTCATGTCTCTGCACTCAGAACAGCAGGTTAAGTCTATTTCTGCCTCTTTCCTGAACCCTCACAAGGAGAGCTTTCGACTACCACTGCGAAGCAAAGGCAGACTCTGAGGCCAGAGGTCGAACCTCAGAACTCTTCCGTGATACTAATTTGGGCAAAGCACTCCCCGCTCGCCTGGAAGACAGGTCACCTGCTCCGTCCTCCACAGAGCCGCAGGAGGCAGAGAGGTCTTGGCCCTGCTCAGCGAGCTCTAGCTAAAGAGATCAGAAATGCCTTCGGACGCTAAAGGGACGTAAAAAGAAAACAGCAAGCCCCTTTCTTTGGAAGAAGCCTACTAGGAAATGAACCTTGATGCTTGACACAGGAGTGTAGAGTAGCAATAAAGAGATGAAAGCTGAAATAGATCAGTCCGGTCTTCAACTCCATTCATCATCTTTAGACACAGTTTCCCTCCAGTGGCAAGCTAGCAGCTACCATTTTTTTCTTCTCATTTCTCTTTCTTCTGTTTCTGAAACATATCTTAGCAAGAGAAAGACTTTCTAATGAGGGAAGACAAGCCAGACATTAGCCCCTAGCACCAATTTTAGCCTGGGCAGTTGAAAGCACCCTAGTTAGTGAATGCTACCTGCAGGGCCGAGCTGCTTGCTTTTTGAAATATTTGGTCCTGGCTTTGAAACTTTTTTTTTTAATAACTATGTATCTTCTTTATCAAAGAGTTCTCTCTAATAGAGAAAAGAGTTTGGACTGCCTAAATAATGCAAAGCCACTTTGCTCTAGGCAATGGAATCAATGATCTCTCCTAAATTTTAATGTGCAATTCTCTGTTATGTGTAGTTCAACTTTCTGTTCACTCTATGGATGCGTATGTCCAGAGTACGAAGCATGCACACTAGTAAACTAAATACAGTGCAGAAAGTGAATGTTGTAGCCCTTATCGGGGCAGGGCCGAAGGAGGTAGATGGTATGTGATTTCATGATGAATGAAATCACTTCAGCAGCTTTTTCAAAATACATAGAGCTGCTCCTCACATGAACTTCTAACTCAGAATAACATTGGTTATTTCTTTGCTACTTGTTTGGTTAAGTTTTTGGTTTTAAGAAGATGGAATATGGGAAGTTTCTTCTCATTTTTTTCTCTACCTTTCTTTCTTACATATGAGGACATGGATGATAGATGATGATGATGATGATGATGATGATGATAGATAGATAGATAGATAGATAGATAGATAGATAGATATGAATATATCTCTCTAAATATGTCTCTGGCTAGGATCTGATACCCTGGAAATAGTATTTAAGAGGTGAACAATAAAGGAACTGTTACGAAGAAGTACACAGTACAAATTTAGGAAGCATTATTATCTTCCCACGCATAGAAAAAATGTGGCTTTGAACTACTTAGGCAGTCCAACCTCTCATTTCTTCTGGATTGAGCTCTTTGGATGAAGAGGGTGCTTAGTTATTTCTTTTAAGTTTCAAAAATCTGTCTACTGTAATATTCAAGTAACAGATATGACTAGGCGACTGTGGAAAGTAATGCAGTTGAGAGATTCATTCATTCATGATTTATGAAATGTCAAGCACTATCTCAGCCACACAGCAGTGACCATAAAAAAGACAGACTGATGTCATGAAACTTGAACAAAAACTGGAGGAAGCAGACCTTTGCCACTAACTATGCAGTTAAATACCTAAGTATAATTTTTAAAAGTATAATTCTAAGGGGTTTTGGTGGATGAGTGGTATTTTTTCCAGCTTGGGTCCATGGGGAAGGATATCAAAGAAGGTTTCATCGATAGAGTAGCATTTGGGCTCAATCTGGAAAGTTGTTATGATTTCAATATTGAGTGAGGACAGAAGGGAGTCCCCCCTATAGGACACTGTGTGCACATGAGCCGCACAGCAGGGAAGGGTTGGCACAGATCAGGTTGTGAGGTAAAGGGAGAGCAAGTGGAGCTATGAGATTATCAGCTACATCCTAAGAAGCTTAGGTAGGCAGCGGTCCAGGAAGAAGAAGGGAGTGGTAGAGAGGAAGAAGGGAGACCCTTGGTAGCCTCTGAAATACAGAACAGAGTGACACGGGACAGTGCCACTGGGAAAGGCAAGAATGAAACGGATACGAGACATGGCTGATATATAATCCACAGTTCGACCGTAACCATATGGCAGAGATGAGTTGAATGAAGCTTTTCTCAAGGGAGAAATAAAAGATAGCTCCAACATTTCTACGCGGAGGACAGAAACAGAGCCTGTGGCGGTGGCAGGGGTGGGGGAGCGGGCTGGACTGGTGGGAAAATTCCATCCGCCAATGCCGCCATCTTCGCCCAGGGACTAAGGAGAACGTTCACATGACAGCCTATTTTGTCCTTGGTTCTTCCCTCTTCCTCCCTTTTCCATCCTCTGTGCCTCACATTCTAGGAACGAGATAGTGGATTAGCGACTGCCACAAGTAGAAGAGGAATCCCAGGCTGGGATCAGAAAAGTCATTTTCCATGCAGGGGGCTAGGTAGCAGAGCACAAAGACTCTGGTGAAACAGGGCAGCGGATTCTCATCCAAGCAGTGTTCAGTGCTGCTGCTCACGACCTACGGCACTGGGCAACTCACCTCACCTCCCATCTTTCCTCAGCCGGAGGGGACCAGGGAAAATGACACCTACTCTGCCTCCCTCAAGACAGTACCGAATGACCCAGAGAGAAAACAGGGAAGAAGAGGCGAGTTTCTGCCCATCCAAAGACCGTGGAAATCTAAGTGAGAGCAACCCACTCCGGAAGGCAGCCCCCTGGAGAGGGATGTCAGGGTGGAGGTGCCAGGTCAAGAAGAAGGGGTTTGGAGATAAGTGAATCACATGGAGAGAGTCTACATGCCTTTTTTTCTGGGCACTGAAAGTAGATTCTGAGACTGGAACTCAGAACCTCACCAAAAAAAAACCAAAAGTCTCTGTTGGACAGAAAGGAAAAAAAAATTGTTGTGCTATGACGGGGCGAGGGTAAACTGATGGCTACCCATCATCCAGTGCCCCGCCTCAATAAGTAACCAGTTTTTTGTCTGGGCACAGAGTCAGATACATGACAGGATTTCCTACCTTTACTTGTAGGGTACTATGCCTTCGTGATCAAGTCCTGACAGTCTGAAATCAGCAGATATGTCTCCGACTCTGAGAAACTTCCTTTCTGTCTACCCTTTCCTCTACTCACACTGCAGGTAGAATTGGCTGGATTTTAAGCAGCCCTGTTTGTCCTTGAGGCAGTCTTATGAATGGAAATTACACAAGAGAGTAACAAAAAAAAAAGGACCCTTGGTATCTGATCGATGGCACTGCAGCTGTCTGCTTCAGACTGCTCCCTGCAGTTGTCTTCTAGGCCGCCATATGTGTGTCTTCTTGCCACTCTGATAGATCTCTACAAGACTAGAAGTGAGGCACAACACAGCTGCATTTTCAGTCTCACAGATCCGGAGAACTGAAGTCTGACGAGGTTGTCACTGGGCTAAGAGCAAGGCGTCAGCAGGCTTCGTTTCACTGAAAAGGATGTTGGGGCAAAGTTGGTTTTCTAATTTCTTCTCGGCCTCCGAGGCCGGCTGCCCACAGTCCTTGACCGCTGACCTTTGTTTTCTATCTTCATAGCCAAACACACCACACCAGTGCTTCCTGTGCTACATGGCTGTACTTCTCTCTTCTGAGTCTTTCACGTTCAGGGACCCTTGGGATTATTTCAAGCTCACCAAGATAATTCAGGATAATCTCCCTATTTTAAAGTCAAGCTATTAGCAATTTTCGCTCTATTTCCATCCTCAATTCTACTTTCCCAGGTAACCTGGCATAGCCACAATTTCTGGGAATCAGGACAAGGACATCTTTGTGATGCTACAGTGGTAAAGAAACAAACAGTCTTATCCACCCCAACATCTTCCTTTCATGTCTTTATCGCTCCTTGCTGAGCCTATCTTCTGCTGGTACAGTAACACATTTCCATAGCAGACATGTGTTGACTATTCATTGTGGAGCCGCAGTAAGGTTAGCGTGGTCACTTTTTTAATGATCCTAATACCTGCAACCCTCCAGGTCCTGTGATCCTCACTTGGTGCTATACCTGCCCATGTGCTCACATGTCTACAGCAAACTAATATCACTCACTGACACAGGAACAGAAAGCAGCTGTCCACCTACAAACTGACCTCTGCTCTCGCTCTCCAACACCTATAGATTTGCCTCAACACAGAAAGCAGTAAGACTTTGAGCTGGTGGTGTGCATACGCAGGGTCCTGCAGGTATTGCAGCAGCAGAACCCGAGTCTCTGAAAGCTACTCCTTCATCCTACTTTTCCTCTTAAGTCACTCTAGACCCCTCAGAGAAGGATGTGCTGCACACGGTCCTAGCTCCATGACCTGGGAGCTCATGTCACAAACCTTGGCCAGGCTAAATATTATGTTTACCACTTTCACAATGATTTCTAAGATATCCGATGGTCCAAGCTTCCACTGGATTTTGTACGTTCTTCTAGATCTTGGGTATACATGAAGTTCTCTGGCATGTGCCCTCCCAGCTTCTCTTCCTCTCACCCCCATATGCTCTGCTTCTCATATTTATTGAATGAGAACACTTTAGAGCATAATACTATGTACTGAGTATCAGGGATGTAAGGGGACAAAATGAAGGAGGCCTGATAGTTTATGCATTCTACTGCCGTTGTGGATTGCGTTCAGCGCTCTGGGTACCAGCATTTCCGTTTTAGAAACAGAACAACAATTGCTCCTCAAAATAATTGAAAGCAACTGCTAATAAAGAGCATTTTAAACACACTGCTACCATGCAAAGTGTTTTCTAGCTGGCAACTATAAAACACAGAAACTAGGAGTCATGCCTGCTTGTTTGGCTCTGAGTCACATTCCTTAGTAATATCAAGTTAAACTGAGAGGAAGTAGAGGCAGGCTGGACACAGAGCCAGGAAGTGCCTGACAGCCAACCTAGCAGAGCAGTGCCGGAGAGCCAGCGGGCTGGGAAGACCTTCATAAAGCCATCTGCTCAACCCGACACCCTTTTCCTAAATATCTCATTTCCAAGCTCTCTTTGGGAACAGTTTCTGGACTCTGCATTTCAGATAATTAGGAAAATCACTTTATGAAATTAAAGTCACTCTGCTTTGGTTCAGTCTTCAGTAGAAATGGTAAATTCACACTTCCCAGGTGCATATTCATACCCATACAATAGTAGCCTTTCTTACGTTTGGTGACTAGTATTGAGACGGATCTTCTACAGCATTTCCCAATATTCATAAGTGCAATGGATTTTCTTCTACATAGTATAGTTGCATTTCTTCTAAAACGGTAGTCAGTGGAATCTTCAATGTCACATCTAAACATCTAGATTTGCACAGAGTAGACCTAACCTCCAATATCTATCATCTTGCTAAAGTTATGCAATTATAGTGCTAAAACAAAGAACTGTAAACAAGGCTTAAGGAATTTTGGTAATTTCATGAACACTTTTTAACTGACACTAATTTCTAACTTTTACACTCTCCATATAATGCCTCCTGATATGTCTATGGTGCTATGATATTTATTTTGAGCACAAACTGTCCACCCCCTTCTTGTATAATAGTTGTTTGCTGTTCTTCTGTCAGAGAACACGTTTTTCCTCAATTAAGCATAATCCTACACTTTCATGTCAACTTCTCTAATTTAAGAGGTCATGATGAACTCTTTTTCCACCTTACTTGGCTCCATCTCATATTTGTGAGGCAGCTCTTGTGAGCCAGGCACTGTCACATAAGTACTTTATTTGATCCTCAAAACACTCCCACTTTGAAGATATTATTATCCTCATCTAAGATGTTGAAAAAAATGAAGCACAAAGAAGTTACACAATGGACTCTATATTGTCTGTCTTTTGAGCTCTGTGTTTTCTAATTTCCTGCTCATACAGAAAATGATCTCTCAAATAGTATTAGCCGTCCCACCTACTTTTCTTACTGCAGAAGATCAGGGAATGATACTATGTTTCCTATATACCTACCATGGAAGCAAATATTAAGTAGACTATTTAGCCAAGGCTGAAGCATAAAGAATGTCATAAATTCTTTAAGTTGAAGGTGAAAGGTAACTTCAGCAGTGTCAAGTCACATTACTGAGAAGAAACTGTGACTTCCACTTTAATACAGGATCATAGATATGTGGGAAAGACAGAAAATGATGAAGGTAGACAGGAGAGCCCGGAGTGTGAAGGAGGAGTTACCACTTCTAAGAGGAGGGTCAAGACAAATGTCTTGAACCAGGAGGATTTCATCTGGTTTCCCACGAATTACAGGATTCAGATAGGAAGATGTTGAGGAAGAGATATTTTAGGCAGATATTGGGAACCAGAGTCCAGAGGGAAAAAGACTTGAAGAAAACTGTTGAACTGAGGAAGACAGGAAGGAACTGGGAATAGCTGGTTTAAAAAAAAAAAAAAGCTTTCATTTCTGAGTATCTGATGGGTGATCAGATGAAAAGCAAACAAGGCTTGCTCTACGAGGTTAAGTTTCCTAGAGGTCACTGGATTGAGTCCAAGGTCACAGAGGGTGTCAGTGGTAGAGAACCAGCACCACAAAAAAAGAGGGTCATTTTTCTCATATAAAGATCTGCTTAATAACAGCAGCATCTCTTTGGTGGGCTGAGAAACTCAGGTGGAAAGTGGTTGAGGAGAGCACAAGACTCTCCACCTCGTGAGTTTACTGACCATGACAGTGAACGGACTGTGGAAGGTATTTCTGTGCTCCCTGGAGGTGAACCTAGATAAACTCTGAGGCTCTTGTACTCTTGAATTTCTAAGACTCCCGAAGTTAAGCAAGAAGATGATGGCTCCACTCACATTTATGAGCTTCCTCAAAGGAAATAGGACCTCCTCGCTGCACTGGATTGCCCCACGCCAAAGATACTCTGCGGCAGACCATATGGGTATATTTTTGAGGCATCTTCTAGATCTGAGGTTTCAGTGATTTGTGTGAAATGACAGTTGGGCAGATCTTTTGTGTCTTTTTTTAATTTATCAAAAATAATTCAGGAAAAGTTTAATGTTTCTTCCAATTTTCATGAATGTCCATTTTTTCTGAAATTTTCTGTTGTTGCTCGATAAATAAATTGCATGCTAAGTACACATTGTTAGACCATTAAATTTGCATCTTGGTTGAATATATTCCATGCATAGTTTAGTAACTATTCCAAACGATGCCAATTTTAAAACAATTATGTACACTTACATTGTTACAGTTTCATTGCTATGACTGTACAAACTTCTTTAATTCCCATGTAAGCTATCACTGTTGTACAGTGAAGAGAGGAGGCTTACATGAGGACATGGGGTGAGTCGAAGGTCAGCTCCAGTTCTTCCCACTCACACCTCCACTTTCTGCCTCCCACAGAGATTGAGGCCACTAAAGTATTGCCACAGTTTTCTGAGGAAAAGACTAGGACAGCTCAAGGTCAGCTGCCTGGGCCTAAGGTCACAGACTCTGTTTATAATAGGGCCTGATTAGCTTTGAACAAGTGATTGCAGAGTTATTGTTTTTGAAAATCATTCTTAAGCCATTGGAGGCCATTCATTATGGGATCTGGAAGATGTAAAATGATCAGTCATGTCACTCAGCATAATCTGAGTCCCCAGCCAGTCACTCTGACAGCTGCAATAGATTTCTTACTATTAACATGCAAAAAGAAAAAAGAAAGATCAAAATCTGTTTTTCAGGAATGTTAACATTGTCTTATGCCTGTGTCCTCCTGACCTGAAGATGTACCTTGTTAGATTATTAAATACTACCATTATCTCCCTCAGTATCATACTGTGGGTCTTGATTCCCCAAATAAATACTGGGTAAAATTCTTTATAAGAACTGTAAGGAGCTGCAGCACAATTAAAGTGATTATCAACAAAAGCAAAACAAGCAAATCCCACTGTCCTGGTCACTCTTCTGAGATCTCCCATGCTTCTGCGTTTCAGCAATATAGCTACTCTGTGTCTAAAAACATCTCGACTTAGGCACTTACAGTCATTTATTAATCTCTTTAGGTTGGCTTGGAATCCCCCTTCCTCATTCTCCATCTATCGAAACCGTACTCATCTTCTAAGGGCCAGTTCACATGACAAGACTTTATAAAACCTTCCCTGATTCACCCACTTGGGATGAACCCTTTCTTTCTTCAGTTCTTTTTTTTTTTTAAACAGGGTCTCGCTTTGTAGTTCATGCTGGCCCTGAGCTCACTATGTAGCCCAGGCAAGCCTCGAACTCAGTAATCCTCCTGCCTCTGCCTCCCAAGTGCTGGGGTTACAGGTGTGAGTTCCACGGCCAGCACTGTGGTATGTGGTATCAATTGCTGGTGGGCATGAGTCACCACGCCCAGCATTGTATGTGGTTACCAGGGTCAAATTCAGGACCTTGTGCTTGCAAGGCAGGCACCAGAACCACTGAGCTAAATCTCTGGTCCCTTTCTGCAGTTCTTATCTCATTAAATCTCATAAAGTTGGTTTTTTATTACATGTCTTTCTTCTACAGTAGATGACGACTTCTTGAAAATCCAGATCAAGTGGGTTCCACGTGGGCCAAGAATAGAGGCTCACAATATGCACTTGAAATAGATTTATTGAATGAATGAAATTAACATCGAATGCCATTTTCCTTTTCTTATCAGACATACAAATTTTTCAACTTCTTCCTGACAGATATTTCTGTCAGGGAGACAGGAAGACTGTGTCTTCCTGCTTACAATCTGTACCCTCTTTTCTACAAATATTCCGTAAAGGGTAAGCAAGCTGCTTCTGTTATAAAACATTTGCCAGGAATTACTAGAAATGGAGTGCACAGTTCACCAATTCTGTTAAATCCTAAGAATTCTTTTTCTTTTTTGAATTACAATTCCGCATAGTCTTTTTTCATTGTTAAGCACTATAGAAAATGCCCACAAACTAGAAATTGCTGAATATCACAGCCAGATGAGAAAACCTAGCAATCAATCTCGCCTCACGCCTTCTACTAATCAATAGAGTAGAGAGAGAAATTTATCTGCCTGTTGTCAAATGGCAAGTCCCTGGCACATCAACTTAAGGCCAAGATCACTGTCCTGCAGGATGATGCTCTTTTTAATCCTCATAAATTGTTATGTGGTTTAATTTCCAAAACCACATTGGCACCCAGCTTCCTTGCTTGACTTCTATTTTTTGGAATGCCAACTTTCTGAGGAGCTTCAGTTCACCTGGTTCTCCCAAGACACTAAGTAAGTAGGGCAGACCACCCTTGAGTTCTTGCTACCCTATTGCTCTTTGTCACAGCCAATTCCAGATCAGAAGCTCTTTTTTCTCACTATCCTGATAGCCTCACTATTACTTCATTCCAGCCTCTGGATCTGTTTCCATTTCTCTATTACCAAGGAAGGCATTCCACCATGTTGTAAATGCAAAAATGCATTTATTACTTATAGAAAACTGATGGGGTGTATGGAAGTATTCTTGTGATACGTAGGGAGGCTGAGCCACTTACTCAAGGCCAATCTGCCTGTAAAGAGTAGACCTGACGGTCTATATAATAAGGAATGAACACAGCAGATGAACTCAGACTCTTGGTACCAGGATACTGCTCTGTCACACTTATTCCACTCTCTCATGAAACATCATTATAGTTTCCTAGCTTTTATTTATTCTTGGGTATGTTTTGCAAAATTGATTCTTACTATAGTGTCATTTTCTAGGGCAATTAGAGATTGGAAAAGTAGGTCCTCTGGTTTGGAAATTTTTTCCTATAAAGAATGGCAAATGGAGCAAAGATTTAAAAAAAAATTCTGTAAGTGAGAAACTCATATTTCCGTACTAGAAAAATTCACCTTAGCGGTAGACCACTCCATGGAAAATTCCAGAGGAGAAAGGAAATTTTCTCAAAGAGCCATGAGCCATCTCAAAGAAGAATTTTGAAACAGTTCGCACAAACATTTGTTAACCTCTCGTGTTTATGACTGGGAATGGTAGTCCTTGCAGAGATAATATCTCCGAAACAAATCAGTGTATTTGTCAGACTTAGAAAACTTTCACAAAGCCATGTTATTTTGAGATGGATAAAGATGGATAAAGGCAGAATAGAACATTCTTGAAAAGAATGCATATTAGACCTCTGTATACAAGATCTTAGTGTGAGGACTTTCAAACACTAAATGATGAATTTCCATAGGCTTGAGATGGAAAATTCAAGAGAAAAGAAATTCAAGTATGGAGAAGGGTGGCCTGATAATTTTTTCCTATTTTACTATTAAATGATATTTGAGCTTAATGTCACATATTTCACTGGCTGACTGAACCTATAATGTGGCTTGGTTGGACCAAAAGACCTCCAAGTGCCCCTGAAGTGAGTTCTAAATTCTGAGGATCTGTGTGGTTCTATGACCAAATCCGGCCTTGTGAAATAAATGTAAAAGGAGTGAAGCTGTGGATTCCCAAAGCCTAAAGGATATATGATCGTTCCCAGTGTTCTAACTGAGGCTAAGGCATGAAGTTCTCCATTATAGGCCTTGAGAGCAAAAGGATGATGCTCTTGGCCCCTAGGATACAACGAGGGAGGCTCCAAAGTTTGAGACCCCTAGTCTCCTCCAGAACATCTGCCCCTAGGTCTCTGCAACCAGAATCCTTGGTCATCAGAATGTGGCACAGACCAAGTTTCACAACTCCACCCTTTCTAGAACCAGTGAGGTCCCCAGCACAAAACTTCTTTCTTTTTTTTTTTAATTGAATTCTTTATTGGTACAATTTATATACATCTCAAAATCACATATAACATTGAGAAATTTGTACCAGTATATGCCACAAGTTAATTCTCATTTTTACCCATATTCCTACCCACTCCCCCCTCCTCCCCCCTTTATACATGCTCTTTTATTTTCTTTCTGTATCATATTTATTCCTTCCCCTCATCACATTCCCACACCAAGTTTCCTATAGAAATATTCCACTCTATAAAAGCTGTCCTACTTTCTAGAACT